>MU399900.1:0-139457 GCA_022578945.1 Hypoxylon fuscum | reverse complement strand
TTTATTAATTATTTAATATATATTAAAAAAAAATTTTATTATATTAATTATTAATTTTTATTTATAAAAATATAAATATAAATATTAAAATAAAAATTTTTTAATTAATTATTAATAAATTATAAATAATATAATTTTAAAATATTAATTTATTATTTAATTATTAATAAATTTATATTTTTATATTAAATTTTATATATATAAAATAATAATATTATATTATAATTTTATATTTTAATAATTTATTAAATTATAATTTTATATATAAATAAATTATTTATTTAAATAATTTTTTTATTTTTATTTTAAATAATATAATAATTTTATATAAATTTTAAATATAACCTTATATAATATAAAGCCACCCGTGGGCGGTATAAAAAACCCGGAGTTTACTTAACGTTATTTATAAATATTAGGTTTTAATACTTAATACTTAATCCTTTTACGCATTGCTCCGTAGCTAGCAACCTGGGGGGTCCCTTTAAGCCCCCTCAGGCTGTTGGCTGCGGAGCGAGCGCGTTGGACTCCAAAGGTTTACTCGGGGTGCTTTGCGCCCCTCGCAAACCCCTTCCGTTAACGCGGATTTAGTTCTTTACGCTTAAGCTAAATACTTATGTATTTATGTTGATTATGTAGGTAAGGTAATAGGTTATGTTTTTATGCTTTCCCATGATACGCCACGATTTTACGCCTTAATAACTTGCTAAGCCACGATTTTGCGCATAGACGAACTGCCTATTTGAGTAATTTTTTTTTCTTTACCCTGAGCGACACAATAACCCTACGTAAACTCCGGGCATACGTAAACTCCGGGCATACGTAAACTCCGGGCAAACTCCGGGCATAACCCTACGTAAACTCCGGGCATAACCCGAGGAAACCTCGGGCATTTGTCGCATCGATACAATTCTGTACATTCCTAACACTGATCAGCGAAGTTATCGGTACTGAACTATATACTGTTGCAAGCACCTTCAATGTCTCGAGATAATTCAGATCTGGTGAATCCCCCCCCGCCCGGAGTCGGAATCGTCAGATTGCCCGTCGCGGAGGTAAACGTTAACTTGGTAGACTCATTAGGCACCGGAGGATTGTTTGCGATGATGGTACCGATTGATGGCAGTGATAATGCCACGTCGGTATTTATCGTCTCGAGATGCTGGGAACATATGGTTGCCGTGATGTCCGCGTCGAAACTGTACGACGAAGAATTTACCCCTTTTTGGCCCTTGCCTGTGTCGCGGCTCCGCGTCCTATTGTCACCGAGATTGAAGGACAGCAGTAGCCCCCGGCCCAATTGTCGATTGTGTCAGGACAATATTTTTGTCAGCAATTCTGGCTTGTGAATAGGAGTCGGCCTTACGGTAATCTCGCGAATCGGGCCTCAGCCAAGCCAGAACGAACTTATAAGTTTTCCATTGCGGTAGTCTATATGATGAGCGCAATGACCTGCTCAAAGAAGCGACATGCTAATGAATACTCTTCTTTCATGTTCCCGGTGTGTTTAAAAGTCTCAAATACATTTAGGTTGAATTACGCATTATCCTAAATGACTTTTCTCCGATGTAATCACTTGCGCTTCATGTTAGCAATGAATTCCATTACAACCTGTGTCTACCCAATCTTTATTAGAGGCATTATTGGTGGTTGATACGTCATATTAGTGTAATGATCTCAACTATAACCTTTGCATCAGGTACCATACCACTATCGGGGATATTTGATGAGCCTGCAGTCGACCACCATTCTCACCGTATGCGGTCTCGTAACATTCGCTTCTCCATGTCGCTCTTCCCCTAGCTCCCAGCATTATGTCTCCCGCCGCCTTTATAGCGGTATCCAATCAAAATATCAGCGTGAGATTTGAATTAATTTCGTATAGCCTTCCACTTTTGTCAATTTTATCCGTTTTATGACGTGCTCTACCTGTAGTTAGAGCTTTTACTGTGCAACTACTTCAACATTCACAATGCATGCGTTGAATTGTACTGATCAGAAACTGTATGCACTGAAGGCTATTACCGACGTAGTTGTTCACATATTTGTTGTAGTGTCGTCTCTTTTTGGCTTGGGAAAGCTACGATGGACGAAATATATCCCTGAGATGGAAACTATGTAAGTAGATGGTTTAGATATCTAGGCATCTCTAAATGAAGAGCAGGAAATTTCATCTTGCAAATTATCGACTTAAGCACGTATAAAGAGCTTTTTTGCAATCACAATTCTGAAGGATTTACCACAGGGTAAAGATTGAAATCATAGATTGTTTGTTACAAGGTGGGATCTAAGTCTAATCTAAGCTTTTACAACCTAGCTGATATCTGTATCCAACCTGAGAAGCAGCAGTCGCGTATCTAAATATCTATTTACAGGGATGTCATAAGGTCCTACTAGACTCTGCAGAGGTAAATAATGAAAAGGGGGAAATATGATGGGGAGCAAAAGAATGACATGAAGTGAAAGACAAAAGGGCGGTTCTGCCACCCACCCAAATGTCAAGCTTGGCTTCTCGTCGACAATGCCACTCCTCGGGCTAAGATCCCACAATGAACAACTCCAACTTAATGCTTCAACAACCCACAATAGTCATCCACCCACCCCAAGCAAACTGCGAAGGTTTGCGAGCATTAGCCGTAAATTGGTACGTTTCGGCTCCGTAGAAGACTCCATAGAATCATGTTTCTCGTTGCTCACGAGTCGAAAATGGCGCCGTATGCGGGGACTCCACGTGTCGTCATGCCGTAGACGACCTTCTCCGTCACCTTGGGGTTGGAAATGATGAAGACGGCCTCGGCGTTTGACTCGTGGACGAGTTGGTATACTTCCCGAACAATGTCAGGGTATCCCCTCTCGTGGGTGTTCCAGATGACGGCATTGGGGTCAGCTCGCTTGACTTCCTCTACAACTCGAGGGCCATATGTCGTGCTCGGCTCCCGGGTACTCCAGAATACACGGCGAGGTGTGATATCGGCGAAGAGAAGAGAGAGGCAAGGTCCGATACCAGATCCAGTTGCAACTACAACGATTCTCTTGAACAGCTTCGAAGTGTAGAGAAGTCCGTGGAGGGGAGCACCACGGACCCACAGCTTTCGCTCGTTGGGCTTCATGATTTGCTTCTTGGTCCAGTCACCCGCGTTACTGACGACAATACTGAAACCGTTGATCTTTCCAGATTCAGGGTCAACGTCAGGGATGGTAGCAAAGGCGTGCCACTCGGTCAACGGCTTGTCACTAATCTTGAGGCCGTAGAAGGGTGCCATTCCCCTATACTTGAAGTGCAAGCGTGTGGCGTGGTCGCTAAGCTTCTCGGGGTACACAGTGCGATGACGTAGACGAGACCAGGAGGCGAGAGTGCATGAGGTTGAGACGCAAATGAACCAGAAGTTAGGTGAGTTGATGAGGACATAACCGAGAGAAGTCTCCCATTGCCTAGAAGTGACTCTGGCGGAGAAGATGTTGTGAATCCAGAAGGTCGTCAGAGCTGTCCAACCGGCGAAACGGTGGAAAGCCTCGAAGTAGTCGTGGAATTTCCGGCGTAGGTCGGGATGAGCTGATGTTAAGATGATTCCAAACATTGAGACCAAGATCCAACTGGTGATGGTGTTCACCAACTGATCAGTCAACGGCTCATCAATCCACTCTTTAGTCGCCAGAATCGTATATAGGATATACCATACTACTGCAGCGGTTCCTGAGCCACTGTGGCCGCCACCGTAGTGGAATACCTTTGCCAGGCGCTTTCGGATGTAAATAGGCCACGAGTGGGGAACGCATGTGCAGATTTCGTAGCAGAGGTTCACGAATTCTTCCTGGCGGAACAAGATGCTGACCATAAGGTTTGCGGATGCTGCGCTACCCACATCTCGCGAGTTGGGCATGCCCCTAGATGTTGCCATCAAGGCAACGAATGCAGTCAAGTTGAGAGTAAAGATGACTCCGAATATTTTCCTATATGAGGAGGCATATTTGTCTGGTTACATAAGTTAGCTCTGTGTCTCAGAAAAAGTAGATAGACAAGACAAAGACTTACGTCGGACTTGTCGGCTCAACTCATTCCCAAGTTGGTCCGGGAGAACTGCACGCTGTGTGATCCTCTCGATCTGCTTCTCATCACCGCCCTTGCCGGAGTGTATCGACGGCGTGGTCGTCCCCGTTGACGGACCGGTGGAGGTGATCGGCGTCGGTGCCATATCCTCCGAGCGGAAGGCACCCGCCTGTCCCTTTTCAGTGTGGTTAACTGTCATGTTGAAAAGAGGATAAGGATGTCTTTCTCTGATCTATTGGTTGTTGTTCTTGTGGATTGGTTGGCACGGGGAATCCTAGAAATCGAAGAAAACGACAGAGACATCAAGAGATATAAGTACTCACTCAAGATACAAGATGTTCGGCCTCATTTACGAGCGACCAGATAGTGGACCCCGACTTCAGGGATAGTCATCAGTATAACGCATCGAACGATGCTGCTTATTCGATATCGCAAAGATCATCGACGAGCTGGACCTACATGGTAGGACCTCCGGGCCTAGACGGGCGTGGCGTGCATACCCATAGTTTCAATGACGATGGAGTCAACCAACTTATCAAGCTCTGTATCTTGATTGTTCTTACGAACTACTAGAAATGGAAGCCCCCCATGCTGATCTTAGTCCAATGTCGCCGCAAATCTGATCTGGAAACCTATGGTCAAGCGGCATAGAGGTGCGGATGCCAACCCTTAGCAAGCAAGATGTGTGTGGGTGGTATGTTGTTGCTATCGTTGTGGGGATTGAGGTCCCTGGATTCAGGAACCGTCAATCACAACATAGCATATCTGCACGCCACATCGGCACATAGTAAAGAACCGGGTGTCAACCTATGTGGTGGTTTACTGGGACAATTAACACGCCCAGCCCTAGTGGAAGGTTGTTACTCGATCTAGAGTACAGATCTAATCATCGAAACCTAGGGAATAGCTGCAACTTACTACAATGAACAGCTGGTAAAGCTTGCCTTGTAATTATCACCAAATCGTATTCAGTCATAGGGATATATTATGTAATTTCGTCTTTTTGCTCGCAAAACAGATGGCCACATGCTCAACTAAGACGTGTAAGGGATATAACAGTAAACCGTGTCTTACGAGAAATCTAAAGAGAGGTATCTTTGCTTCTAAGTCCTAGGTACCTAAGCTTGGGTTACTTTCGACTTATTTGGCCGATATTCTCGCCATGAGGCTAGAAGTATCGATGACATGCGGCTACGCCAGGCAGTCACATGGAAATGGAAAGGCATTAGGTAACAATCTGGTAAGGTTACATTGTCTTAGGCCTATCCGTTGTTGAGGCTGAGAGACAACTTTGGCAGGTAGCATTGGGTTTTATCTTTGCTGTGTTACGAGTTTCGATCTTATTGGTCTGCATTGGATAGACCCCCTGTCTCTGCGTCGACTACTAAGAGGTATGCCTCCTCTATAAACATTTACTTACTACATATCCATTGCGTGTTTTCAGTGCTCGACTACGAGAGCTCGTCATGCGTTATCTCGTTGGTTTCCAAGACCCGACGTGTTCATTCATTCATGTCTGCTCGGGACGGAACCTGAAAGGGCAATGTTGTGCTAAACGATGTGACAAAAACACACCAGAAATCTCACTTAACTGGAAGGGGATAGAGCTGTTACGCGATGAAAACCACGATCTGGCAGAAATTTCGTTTATGTTGAGAAGTCGAAAGCTTGGCATCGCCGCCAAGGTTGCTGCTACAACAGTTAGATAGTAAGTCGCTATAGTCGTGACTCTTCAAGTATCGCGCAAAATATATAGAGCAATGTAAGCGCATTCCGCCTAATCCTATTATCTATTGGTCATTTAGTGTTGATGGTACTCTGAGTGCCGATGCACTCGTGTAATTGATAGAATACCTACCTACGTAGGTAGAATTTATTAATTCTAAATCCTATAACATCTCGTGGAATTCTCAGCTAATCAGCTTCAACCTGCAAACGCAATAATCTGCGATCGGGCTGATCGGCATATTCGGGACGATCAATTCGGGGATCCTGGCCCCTGCTTATGTTAATTCTGAGATTCACCTTGCTCGATCCGAAACATTTAAACGCACATCTACAGTTGAATTTACAGTCGACTTACATGACTCGAGGCGTATTTTACGAGGTTCCTGCGATGCAATGCATTCCCCCTGCTTATGCCTACGAAAATCTACCTCCCTAGTACCGATCTCATTCGGGTTTTGAACATCATCCGACGCGGAAACATTATTGGTGCCATCCCTTCTAGAAGCCTGCGCATGATTGGCCCAACCACAATACCTTAGAAGGGCTTCTATTCGCTGCATCGATTCTACGGGTTGCAACCTATCCAGATCCAACCTTATCTGATTCTCATTTTTTCTGCTGTCGTATCCAATGACATCAGGTCACCATTTAAGGAAGTCCAGACTTCAGGACCCTTATGGTTTCAATTCTAGCCTTCCTCTTGCCTTCACATGCCGAGAGATAACGAGACCCCATCGATCCGGTCGTCTATACCAACTGGGCGGACCGTGATCACTATATTTTACTATGACCCGCGGGGTTCGTCCTCACATTCACACTACACTGCTGACACCTGGTGCTGTCACTAGAGCACCGTGTCATAGTAAGCGTTATTAGTAGACGACGAATCATTTAGGCGATCATGCCCAGTTGAGTTTCAGATCCGATTTCTGTTACCCCGAATATGGAAGCTGATTTGGATAAGGAACTTCTTTCTGGGAGGCAGCCCTTCTCGAGAACTTTGCCTTCTTGAAGCTGGCCGCTCATTCGAGACTTTCACTCAGCTGCGACTGAAATGGTACTGTCTTCGAAATCGAACCAACCCAACCCCACTAGACGTCTTTCACAACAGAACCTTCTCTCACCTTTGAATGCGTCATTCATTGACGTCAACTAATTTCGGTCGAATGACGGTGAATGCGATACTACAGATTTTAGATGAGTGTTAAGCGCACAATGCTTTCGCCACGTCTA
The DNA here is from genome assembly GCA_022578945.1 of Hypoxylon fuscum. NCBI lineage: Eukaryota > Fungi > Ascomycota > Sordariomycetes > Xylariales > Hypoxylaceae > Hypoxylon > Hypoxylon fuscum. Next base: position 132,448 of record MU399900.1, on the reverse strand, counting down.
CTCACAACAATCTAGGTTACCACCAGCCTGAAATATTTTTGCCATCGCTGTAATCTCGATTACAGACTCTTTGGGATATTGAGACCGACACATAATATCTATCTACATTAAATTCCAGTGTTCAGCATTTTGAAACGCTGATAGTCACGTCTGCAATGGTCCGATTACAACGTACACGGTGGCGTCTATAGAAGTGAGGTGCATATCATACGATATCATAGTCTGCATTGTACGTTGACTTGAATCATCAGATTGTCACCATCCCCTTTTGAATCTGGTCGTCCGAGTATCCTGAAGGCTTCGTCGAAGGTTCCAACATGGTTCGAAGTCAATATGAGGATCTCCTCATAATACTCTAGCACGCGAGAGACTATGAAGACATGGGCATTGCATTCTAGGTTGCGAGACTTCTTTACTTTGAGAAAACCTCCGCCTCGTCAATTAGAACTACACAGCCATATATCTATGAAAAGCGGACCCTCGACTTCATCTGGCTCAATGCCAATTTCACCGCAAGTGACATGGTATAGGGGCTTTTCGGCTATCTCAGTGACTTTCTCAGCCATGGAGGTAACACCATCAACTCGTACGATACGAGACTACGCTCCATTACTTATTCCCGTTGTTGTCAGTTCACAATGTCATCAATTTCAACAAACATTAATGAGGGGATGTCAAATTGTAGACATCCTTAAATGTGCAGTAAGTACTAGAATATATAGGGGGCAGGTACAGGACCCCTAACGTTGAATCCCAGAAATATGATTCTTTTACTCACATGTTGGAGTCGTAAGACTAATTAGTTCCTTGTTATAGCGTTACGTAGCGTCTTTGTCTAATGCGCAACTAGATACTGTTTCACGACAACTAAAGCAATGTTGTTACTCTGAGATAAAAATTTGTCGACGTCTATTACTAAACCAAATTCAGGTATCAGTTGATCTCTTCCTCCGGCATAATCAATCACCTTGGTTTGTCAAGGTGGGCTTTCCTCTTTAACCGAGGATGAAATATGAATTTTGCCCTCTCCCAAGGTTTTTTTCACAGTCCCCTTTTCAGCTTCTAGTGGCTCGATACGATCAAGACGTCATTGATCGAGTCTATCTCCTAGTCAAGGCAATATTAACGGGGCTCTTCTCCTACAACGGCATCAAAAGATCACGGCTGGATATCAAGTGGTCCAGGATAGGCTGAAGCATTCGAAAGTCTAAATTTACCTTTTCATTAGCCACGTCGACCTCAAACCCTTCAAATTCTGTACACTGGGCTGGCGATCTAGATGCACATAAACAGGTACCTACCTAAGATAATTCTTACTGGAATTACGACGGAGTAAACCATGCTGATCAGTTGTTTTTCAGTAACCTTCTCTTATTAGCAAAGCATTCATAACGTGAAAAGCAAGCGACCTTTCCATTGACTCTCATCAATATACGTACATCTCGTGTACCATACGAGGGAACTTATTTGGCGTGTAGTAGGAAATAAAACTCTTCGCGAATGCTCAACAATACATCAGGCAACGAACTCCATCCTTAGCATTACTTCCAGCACCAGAACTCCCAGACCAAGACCCCGACACCGACGAGCCCGATGACTACAAGAGCAATCATATACTTTGCATGCGAGCGAGTCGTGCTAGTGTTGTTGATAGCTTGTTCGAGGTGGATATCCTTATGCCCTCCGATGTAGAAGTTGTTGCATACCCCCTTGCCCCCAAAAGTAACTGTGTTGTGACCTTGGTTCGCTCGATGCTCTAGGTCTTTGGTTTCTTCCGCCTGTGTCTCAGTCTGGCTCTGCGTCTCGTGGTGGCTCTCGGGCTCGTGGGAATTGCCTGGAGAGGGGACCCGAGCAACTTCCAGTCCAATCAGGGCGTCAGGTATCGGCGGTGTAGCCATTTGGCGTGCTTGATTATCTGTGGTATGATCCATAGATGGGAAGATTCTGTAAACCCACGGCACAAGTATCGTGTTGCACTTCGTGATTGCTATTTTTTGGATTTCGGTGGTGAGGATTTTTGGGATTGGAGAAATAATTGCGAGGGTTGTGTCTTTTAGGAATTCAAAAATAAACATGTCCCAGTTTTTATTCGAACGCGCAGTAAACATGGCTGCCATTTGGAAACAACGGTCTTTGAACTTATTGTGGTGAAGGTATCGACGATCTTCAATGAAAATTTGAGTACGACGACGGAACGAGAAAATTTTCGAACGCGCACGAAAATTTATAAAGGAATTAAATTTCTTCTTTCATCTTAATCGGACAAATGTAATAATTCAAGAGGCTCGTCTTGTCTCGTCTCAAGACTCGTGAAACTTCATCGACGCTTGCCTAGCATCTTCCCCCGCTCTTCACACTTGCCGCCTGTCAAGCTAGACGACGACGACGAATAACACAATCCAGACCTATCTAGCAAATTTCATCTGAAGATGCGTAGCGTGAGCACGTTTCCTACAGTACGCTGCTCGCATCTATTTGAGGGTAGTACCCAGCTTGCTTCATTGTAATACATTGCTTTCCCTCTATGTAACCTCTAATAGCATCCTATACCACGAGCTCCTCTCGGCAAGCGACGATTCGTCGATTGTCTGAACAGGACTTGCCCTGCGATAGCCCCTCCTATTTGCTGATACTTATATGCGGGGCTTTTATATTAGGGTTGTTCCTTCATTTCTCGTCGGTCACGTCGTGTGGTCCTACTTAGAGACCTCAGAGGTGGTCTCTACATGTCTTGAAAGCCCCTTTGAAGGCTTATAACACCTACAAGGTGTATGAAACTTGCAGTTAGTCGTATAAGTAGGTATCATAGCTTTATATATATGAGCAAGCGCTTTCTATAAACTGGTCGCCTTGGAAACCGCTGGGAGTGGATGTGCTCCCATTTATCCACCTCCCAACGCAAACCCCAACGCCTCGGAGTATATACATACAATATAAGTTCGCCACCATACTCTAACTGGGGAAGATGCTGTTCTACTATACTCTACCACCATCCTCTTATCCCGCTTTATTCATGTACATAGTATGATTCTCGATCGCTGCCTAACTGGTCCCTGTCATCCAGTCCTTGCCCCAGTTTCCGCCAACACTACCAGGACTCTCGTGGATATCCCAGTCGCGCTCTAGGCGCCAGGCATCCTTGCCCTCGATTCCCATAGCCAGCAGGTCGCAGCCGCGGTGGCCCCACTTGTCCGCGAAGATGCGGCGTCCAGCATCGACCAGCGTCTCGAGACCCGCCGCGAAGCCTTCCGGGTCGCGGTAGAAAGGGTCCTCCTGCCCGCCCGTCTGCCGGCCCTGCCACGAGTTGCGCCGTACGCCTTCGTCCACCCACTTCATGTCCTGCATGCGGCCCGCGATCTCGACGAGATGCGCGAACGTCTCCCCTTCTTTCTCCACCCACGGCCACATGTCCTGCTCGCGCTTGAGCTCGGCCTCGTGGTGTGCGCGCTCGCTTTCGGTGCCGCCCTCGCCACCTTCTACATAGACCGGGTCGCCCTTGAAAGTCGCGTGCGCTCCGGGGGCGCGGAAGATGGCAGCGATGTCGTCGAGCACGGCCGCGACGTCGAATATAAGGCCCGCTTCGCTCTGCGGCTGCCAGTAACCAGCCCAGTGTAGTCGCAGGTACATATCGCAGTCGGAGGCATAGTACGGGATTTGGGTGTCCCAAGCGCCGACCTCGAGGTAGGCGTCGCGGTTCACGAGGGCGAGGTGGTCGTACGAGAAGAAGTGGGTGGACCAGGGGGGCATGTCGGGCCCATTGAGATAGCGCAGCAAGCCGACGCAGCGCTCGTATATAGTCGCATAGGGGTCGTGGTCCCAGTCATGATCGCGATCGTTCTTCTTGACGTCCTCATCACTAAGCACTATCACGTCCATGTGGCTCCACCAAAAGACCTGCCAGTCGCGCTCTAGCGCTAGGTTCAGGTAGTAATTCTGCAGCTGCGCAAAGCTGAGTAGCGTTGGCGTCGACAAGACATTCACCCCGAGGATAGCTAGCGCCGTGTGGTTGAGGAAGAAGGGATTCTGTAGGTCCAGCGCCTGCTGCCGGTTCGCGTGAAATGTGCCCGTGTTTTCCACTATGTATATATCCTCCGGCGGCCATCCCGCCGCAATGTAGCTACTCACGCATTGTAGTAGTAGCGGCCAATTCCTCGTGAAGCCGATTAGGAGTGGTGTAGATTCGTCAACGTGCGGATGAGGTGGTAGATTGTTTTCGAGAACTGGCGGCGGGGATTCGGAATGCGTTATCCAGGGGAAGTGGTCTCCAATTGGAGTGTACGGAATCGGCTCTGGCTTGTATTTCTTAACATAATTTATTTCACCGTCCCCGATTGGTGTTTGTAAATTCTTGTCCCGAATGCCTTGAGCCGCACCAGCAGGGCCTACCGAGGGCGTCTTGCTATTGGCGCCCTCACCTCCTAGGACGGCAAGCCCATCTTGGTCGTTACCTGGCCCGGTGGTACGGAAGCTCTCCTTGCTTGGAAGTAATATGTTGCTGACTGCTACATTTAAGGGTTCGTGTATGACGTAGAAAACAAGCAGCGCCGCTAACAACACAGAGATGTAGCGGGCGGCAAGCGGCAAGACCCGGTTCGATATGGTTCGCATCGTGGTCAAGTTACTATCTCCGCACCATAGGAGCTCTGTTAATCATATTGGTTAGGGTTGTTTAGGAGCTTTTCTACCGGAGCCCTGCGAATCGTGGCTCGCGACCGCGTGCTTGGATTTTGATATGAAAAGCAGACGTAAGCAATATACGAACCCGGTTCCTTGACCGGTAGAAGAGGCAGACTTGTTTCAATTAAAGAAACATAGGATATATGACCTCAGGGGGGGGGAAGTACCACATGAATAAACAAGAAGAAGAGAGCAGGAAAGCAGAAGAAGCCAACGAGAAGATCGGAGTGCCAGAAGGGACAACTTTTGCTATCTGTGCCACCTCCCACCCTCCTCGAAACACGCTGTTCAGTCCCATCTGAGAAGCTCAGGTTGCTGCTAGGTAAGTTAGGGATCACTAATGCGCAAAACTCTGCCAAGCCGGGAGATGGCTGATTCTAGCTGCCATTCGCTGGAACTTCCTGGGATCGACAGCTTGGGTTCAGCCACTGCATCGCTACCGTCCGGGATCGTTATTCACGGAATGGCCTGTCTGCACCACCCACCAGTCGCAAACCAGCAATTGCAAGATTTACTGGATTGATTGTTACCTCCAATAAACAGGCTGAACTGTGTCGAACCATGCTTTTTACGGCATAAAACCTGTGCATACGGGTGCGCGTAGTCCTATATTTCCTTCCATTAATTGAATCGCCAAGGGATCGGGACTATGATCTACAGGTACAACAAGCTTTTGGAAACATGGTCTGCATGGGGACTTTTTAGTGTCCTACAATTGCTGTAGCTGAACTGCTCTGTCTGTCTGTGCAGAAAAGAGGGATAGAGATGTTTCAAGACACATACTAATAGCCACCTATGTCATATGATATCGATAGCACAGATAAAAGAGAGCGAGGGAGTACATAAAGTCGTAGGTTTAAATTGAAATTCGAATGCTTCCTCGTGGCGGTGCCTCCAACCAACTGCGCAATCCTTTGCAATATGTATGAATCCTTTGCAATATGCACTAACAGACTGATCCTCGCCTCTCACGGAAGGTCAATGGTGTGATTGAATCACTAATCTGCAAGTAGCTCCGAATTAGGCCATTGGCAGGTTCCGGTACACCCTTCTCGCGAAAATTGATAGGTATCATCGTTCTTAATTATCCGGCGTGCGATGGGAGAATCTACAAGCCCTCGTCCCCTCAGCGTTGTAGTAAGACAGATGCCGGTCAGTAGCAACGGTAGCAACGTTTGCTTGATTGGCGGACCGTAGGTATTGTACCTAGAGGTAGGTAGGTAACTTGCCAGTTTCAGGCATGCCTAGGTAGGTACCTTATAGGTAGGTAGCTAGAGAAAAAAAAATTGCTAGGGACTGGAAGTTCACAAAAACAAACGCGAATTAAAATCCCTACGTTCCAAGTCTTTATTCTTGAACTGCATAGGTAGCATTAATCAATTTTCCGGTACAGACAGAATAGGAGTCTTGACAACGAGAGGTGACTTTATCTTCGGACACTTCTCAATTACGAAATCATGGCCTTCGTTGCCAGAATGTATAAACTCTACAATTTCTCCACAAGTCAGGAAGAGAAATCGTCCTCATCAACACACCACCCCTTATAAAAACACAATAACAATCCGCATACGCGGATAAATGGCACCGATACAGCCCTCCGTTCCGGTGTCCTTTGCCCCTGTCAAAAATGATAGTCCAGAACGCCAGCTTTTTTCATCGGGCTTCTCATTATCCTGCCCCCAAGCCTGGTATGCCTTCAGTTGAGAAGTGTCACAGCTCGTTATGTATTCTAGTGCCACAATCGTGATCCTTCAGGGGTATATAGTATTATTCTTCATTCACTCCGCCCATGAAAAAGCCGTTCGGTTTACTTGGCTTCTTTCCCAGCTTTAGCATGCTCAATCGCTTTCTGACTGAATTGAAACCCATCCCGCCGTCATTAGGTCTGTCAAAGTCCCTTTCGAGGACGTCGACTATCTCCTTACTCTTCCGTGATCGATCCATTGACCAGTCAGGCACAGTTGGGTCTACGATCCCATTCGGGTACGGTTGAGCGTATGGATTGGCGCTGGCATTGGTATCGTTCGATTGCGTCCGGAATATACTCCGTCGATTAGGATTATCTTTGCCTTTGCTCACTTGACTGTTTGAATCGCTGTCACCCTTCGTCTGCTTCAAGCTGGACGCGTCACCGTTCGACTGTTGAGATTCCTTCCTCTTCCCCCCTAGGAAGCTAAGTCGTGTACCACGTTGCTTCATAGAGATGGGTTGAGCCGCCGATGCTTCCTCGACTATGCCGTTAGCATTTGCTATCGAAGCATTGATTTTGGCCTCTGGCGATAAATTTTCCGCAACTGGGGACGACCGTTGCCAAGTGGGTGACGACGTGATCGAAGCAATGTCTCGCGGCGGCTGAGCAGGCGCGAAAATCGCTATCTCCGGTGCGAACGTAGACAAGAAGTCTAAATCATGTTAGCTAGAACGATTAAGAAACGTAGTAGTTGTACTTACGCCTGTAGGAGTCTTCGTATCCCTTCAGAAGGGTGGGGTTCGAGCTACGAGCGAAGCTAGTCAAGCATCGCTTGATCATGACCGCGTGATCGACCAGGGCCATCTTGATTGCATTTTCCTGCTGATCTAGCTCCGGCTCCTCGTCATCCTCAGACTGAGGGGCGGGAAGAAGTTGGCGGTAACAAGCAACACTGCTATCTGAGACAGGATTGACCGAGATGCTGATAGCATCAACCATTAACTGAGCAATCTCCTCCTCGTCGTCTTCAGCTAATCTCTTCTCGACTGCTGTCATCTCCTGTGTCTTCCTAACGATACGCTCAAGAGCCGTCTCCTTAGCATTTAGTCGCACAGTATGCATTTCCACAATTTCGCTACGTCGCAGGATCGTAGGGAAAGGTTCAGCGGTGGTGTAGACCGTCTTTTCAGCATAGTGAGTGTCAACGGGGCCATTGGTGTTCCGCTTAGAGGATACCGAGAACATTTGAGCATGAGCTGAGAGAAGGTAATCTCGAATAGGCTGCGGGACTCGAGCTCGCTGGAACACCTGATGGTTAAGATCGCGATGTGGGCTGAGGGCTGAAATGACTAGATACTGCCCTTCAACTTCGCTGTCGACGTCGCTCGACGTAAGAATTTGGGCGGCTGGGTATTGTTCCTGCATACGGTCCGTAAAAGCTGATGTACGTTCAGTAGGTGAACCCTCGTACACAAATGTTTTGTCGCGCAGATTCATGGGGAACCCAAGACCCTTGTACACGACCTTGAAGTACTTGGGCACGAGTTTTTCGCCCTTTGCAAGCTTTTCGTAGATGGTTGCAATAGCTCTTTCAGTTCGCGCAAGCTTGGCGAAGTCGAAGATATTGTTTTCATACTGAGCCTGAAGCTCTTTGTAGGCCGCAAGTGCACTGCTCCAAGCCTCTCCATCTTCGAAATGTTTGATCATGTCAAAATAGATGCGCTCTTTACGCTCGAAGTGAGTTTGCTCGGAAAGATCCGGATCTTGCAAGGCAGGTGTGATTTTGGAAGGATCCCAATCGTACAACTCAGCATGAAGACGGAGAGCTAATCCGGCTTCGGTGTGGTTTCTAGCATCAAACTGCAATGTTGCTAGTTGGTGGACATATCGGATGAAAATCTCCTCCTTCTGCATGTCTCGGAGGAACTCCATAAGCTGTAGGCGGTTGATTAAATGTGAGGCCTCACTCGTAATGTCCCCACTGTGAACAGCAACAAGAAGATCTAAGAACTCGGCAATAGTTCCTATCAGACCTCTAAGCGCGGAATATAGAGGGTCGCCTTCGACTTGTGCCAGCGGCTCAAATCGCTCGAGAAGTTCGCTGATGAAGAGCTTCTGCAGGATACTCTCCGTCATAGTCTTGTCTTTGAAGAACCCATCTAGGCAATCAATCATCTCGGTTTGGATGACAGACAAGTCCTCGCTTAGTGTCCATTCGCTGACGATCATGGTTTGGAGGACTTCAACGGCCATCCTTCTAAGACCTTCATGGACACTTAGACAAAGCTCGACTATGGGACCAACAAGAGTAGGGACGTATTGAACTTGATAGCCACCCATCTTTGTCAGCCCATATCGTGATCTTTCGTCAGGACTAGTCTCCCAGCCAATCGCTTCCCAGGTTCGTCTCAACAACTCAGCGCCATGTTCTCTAACATCACCAGCAATCTTCCAAACTGCCCTTCGCTTCTGCTCCGAAAACGTCTCGAGCGCTAAGTGTCCACTGCCAACAAGCTTCAAAAGCGTGGTAAAGAACATCCGCCATAGTTCCGTATCGAAATCTTCAGCCTCGTCAGGATGCGGCAAAAAAGATTCTAATAGGATGCTTGCAAGATATTGCAAAGTCCTCATAGTCGACTTATGATGGTATATGTACACGCTGAGCCAACTTGAGGGGAAGGCCTCGCCTTGCAGAATACTCATGTGCACGTCGAGCGTGTTCTTGAGGAGATTTGTGAGATCTTCTGCAGCTAGTTCGAGTTGCATCCCATTGGGCGAGTTTGAAAGGGCAGACAGAATGGCTGACAACTCAATCAAGGCTTCGTCAAATTGAACGGCCTCGCCAGGGATCGGTTTGTTGGGGAAAGGATAGGTCGTGGGGAAGAGGAGTGAAAATCGGGTTTTGGGTTTCAGCTCCGTGGCTTGAATGGACAGGTATGAGCCGACAATCTTTGGTATGTAATCAGGGATTTCTGAATTAAGGTGATCGACCTGGCTAGCCAATACTGCGCAGCAGAGGCGAACTTGTTCCTTCCATTGCTCTGTAACGTCTTCGGTTCGGCCCCAATGTGGCGCAATCCATCTCACCGTGTTAGCACACAAAGCAGACCTTTGCTCAGGGCCAGCAAAAAGGTCTAACTTTGAGTAGTTGATGATCAAGACGAGCTTGTATAGTACCAGCTTGCCCTTGACCAGGGCACACGAGTCCATAAAGTCAATGGCGATGTGGAGGATTTCTTCGGCTGTGAGCAGCCCAGTGAGCTCTGGTAACCATGTGTGAAAATGTTGCACCGCCAATGTTTGGCTTCCAACTAAAACTGGCGCAGTGCTTCGCATCATTGAGTCAAGTGCCTTAAAAATGCTCTGCAGATGTCGAGTAAAGCCAGCAGTGCTACCTGTGATACCGATACCAGCCTCTTTCACCTTCTGCTGGCCTCTGGCATGCGTAATGAACTTCAGAATATGGCGAACAACTTTGAGAGTTGCTCTTAACTTCCTAGCCGTCTCAGACTCCGTTGGCTTCGTAAGTAGCCGCGTGAAAGATCTCACAAGGCAAGGAGTCGCAAAAGGGTAGTTGAACTTATTTTCGGCATAATGATCGACCAAAGGACCTAGATTAAACCGACGATCGTGGACTATGCCGAGAACTCGTACGAGAGCCGTGAAAACAAGGTCTTCATACTCGTCATTGCCTTGGTATTCGACGAGTATACCGAACAAAGAGTCCAAGACATCGCTTAGCAGCTTCACGACCTCGATCTCAGGCACGAATATCAGCTGCTTCAGTAGCGTTGGGATCTCATCCCTAGGGCCTTCTTTCCATTTTAGTAGGCCAAGCACGATCCGGTCCTGAGAAAATCTTGTGCTACAAAGATATGTCTCAAGCCGGAGTGTTGCAAGAGGGCCAGTGACATCGCTCGAGTCACTGCGAGGACTCCATGGCAGTGTTAGGTAACCACCTCTACCAGTGGGACCAGCTTGTGCGGTTTGAGTATATTCATCGAGCTTGTATAGTAGCAGTGAATGCAAACCATCACCCAAGAATGCCTGCTGGTCCCATAGTGGCATATATGCAATTGCGAATGGCGTGCTAGGGAGGTCCGAAACAGTGAGTACAACATGTGCTGTGCTTACATCAGCAGGCAAAAGAGAAAGTCGAAGCGTCTGATCCCAATGCTCGCCGCGCTCAACGGCAAAAGACCGCCAGGTGGTGAGCGCATCCGAATTCGAAGAAGGGTATATGCAATCTTCAATTCGCTCTCCCGTGTGGCGCCGCACTTCTAAGGACACCATCAAGTTTCCGCAATGCATGTTGCTGGATATGGCTGTAGCACTAGCGCCAAATCGGGACAATAAATTTTGTCGAGCCAACAGGGCCTCGGTGAGAGTGACGTATATGTCGGATCGAGGTTTTGTCGGCGCACCAGAGAACCCCATCTTATTGGTTTTGCTGATACCGGAGAGTAAGGTAGGAGTGGCCTTGACGAGTCCATCTGCATCGGGGCTATTGAAAGCTTTCAGGTGGATTTGCAGTCGTTCTGCTCTTCTAGATTTCTCGTAGTGTCCCGACTTGCTTTCCAGGAGGTCACGAACCATACCGTCCCACCCTTCAGCGCTATCGTACTTTTCAGCAGTGAACCTCGCGGAGGGTGACCAAACCGTGACCACATGCTCCGACTCTTCGTCCTGTTTCATAATCGGGTTGAGACTTAGCACGCCCATACCCACCATCCTCTCCGCTAACATCATTGTAGGCTGTGGACCATCTATAGATGGGCGGGGACCTCTCGAACCGGCAGTGCTCGGGGGGATGCCTCCATCTCTGCTGTCCATGGTTTCCGTTCTTGGCCTATCCTCCGGTTGTTCGGATAGGGCATCAAGCTTCGTTCCTCCCCTGGAGAAGGCAGATCTGGTAGTTCCCCACATCAGGCTTCTCCTAGAAGGCTTGTTGCCGCTTGAAGAGGGGGGTTTGTCTTTGGAGAATGGCGTATTAGGCTGACCAAACGAACCGGACCTTGAAACCGGCTTGCCCAGAACAATCTGTTGTGCTGAGCGGACTTTGACGATTAGGTACAGTTCCGAGTCGGCAGAAGGCCCGTCGCCGATATCAGCCGAGGTCAGGTCGGTGAACAATGTACGCATCTGGGGGTTTCTAGTTAAATAGCCCATTGAACCACCAGACGGTACTTCGATCACGTAGCTTTCCGATAGCGTTGTCAACGTTCCTCCAACTGATTTGCTGACAAGATACAGGACCAGGGTTGTAGGCTCGTTTGAAGAGCCAGCAAAACTCCTGATATCGACCATCAAGTGATGTAGTGCAGACATTTCGACATGCGGCAGCGGAGGTTCGTCTAACAAGCTCATAACTGATTGCAACTTGGTGACTTCTACAACGGAGTCGTCGCCAGTCAAGACTCTGCCTCGCTCGTTAGGATCGCGCACAATAACCTCTCCTCCGCAAAGTTTGTTCCCCCTGACCAGATCCCAGACCGTCTTCTCGCGCAGCGCGTTGTATTCTCGGGTAGTAAGCAGATTGTGCAGGAACTGACGCCTCGAGAGGTCCAACGTTTGGATCAGTTGGGATACTTTATCAAGCTTCGCATACTGTCGGGTCAGGAGTAGTTCGTGGAAGTTTGTCGAATGCCATTCGCGCAGACACGATGCGATCTCGTCTATCAGAGGCTCCATGGTCGATGTAGGCGTCTCGTCTCCCAGCCTAAGCATTGGGACCGGCGCGGCTGGCTTAGGTGCGCCTGGTTCACGGATTTTAAGCTCGGGGATGCGAATGATAGCACCGCCTGGTATGGTGCCATTGGTTCTGGGCGGTCTACTTGCACCATCTGCATCTCTTAGGTATGACTTTCTCGTACTCGAGGCTACTCCGCTCTTCCCAGAGTCGCTGCCGACGTGTTGCGCGTCGTCGTCCCCTTGGTAGTTGCTACTGTTGTCGGAATTATCATCATCGCCTAACACCTCGCGTATTTCAACACAACTGCGTGGGAAAATACCCGAAAAGACGCGGGCTTCGAGGGCTTGACCCTTGACGGAAGTCAAACCAGCTAGGAGCGAAGGTGGTGCTAGTAGATACCCACGTAGCCATTGGCCATCTGTTGTTTCTTCGATAATGTATAGGTCATCGCCGATTTCTAAGGGTAGCTCATTCTCGTTCTTGGTCTCGAACGGGTAGGTCGCGACAGCGAAGGCGATACGGGGCAACGGTTGCCAGGGCATCGGAGCGGTCGGTCGCACCGTAGCTGCAGGTCGGTCAACCGCATGAGACGGTAGGAGAAGAATTATTGATTCGGGTCTTGCTTCTCACGCGACTACGTACGGGTAGCGGAGAGCGGAATGGAATACAGTCGCTTTTCTTATTTTTTATTTTTTTAAGATAACAGGTGACAAGAGACCAAGCGTGAGCTTGTTACAGATAGATTTAGAGGAGTGGATTGTTTGATAGTTGGTATCATAGGACCGGGTTTTGTTATTTTGGATTTGGGTCCGTCGTCGCAAAATCGTGATGTGGCTGGTTGCACGGGCCGCGGGAGGGAGAAGATGTTCACGTTAGAAAAGAATGGTTCATTAGAGGATTACCAGAAGATGAAAAGATAGTCAAAAGAAGGGTGGGTATCAAGGATCAAACAAACGGAAAATTCGGCTGGAGAAGGAAAGTAATTGTTCGGAGAGTCGAAGCTTTACACACAAGACCAGAAGGCGAGAAGAAGGTTAAAAGGAGGGTATTCACAATAGGGTACAAAAACTAAGAATTATCTCTCGTATACGCAGTGAAGAACTCTGATATCGCAGGAAGACAAAGTTCGACAAGGGGGGGGTCCTAAAGTTTCAATAAACTAATACCACCATACAAATTAAAATTATACAAGCAGACCAGGTAATATTCTCGTTAAACTAGTACTGGTACTGGTACCTATGAAATAGCGTCGAGATGCGCCAACAGAAAGTCACAATTGGAAAGGACCGGGGGAACCAATGTAGAAAAAAAATGAAAATGAAATTTTAGTGCGTCGGCCCCTGACACTACGAGAGCAAACAAAAACCTGGCTAGGTTGCAGGCACAATCGAGCCATTGAGGAAGCAGCCTGAGCCTTGGAACCCCATCCCATTGGGCAATTGGCCTTTGCATTCACCTTGAATCGTGGTAGATGTATTGCACTAACTTCATTTCGGGCTTAGTTCTGTTGGTTTCAGATACAACAGTACAGTTAAAAACTGCATGTACCGGGCTTAGTGCCCTTTGGAAATGTGTAGTACTAATGCCATAAAAGGAATAGCCGTGCTTCCCAACAGGTCAATGCGCACGTACCAAAAGCACTAAACCCCACATGGCACATTAACTAGCAGCACCGCGGGAGGGGGATCGTCTCTCACCACTAATAACACACAAATCCACCTTGACATGTGCTAACGTCTGTAGTACTACTTCCACATGCGAGCTTCATTTTGAGCTGCAGACTTGGCAACCACTCAGAGCATTGTTCACATCACATCACTTTCAAATGTCCTATGTCAGCCTTCTTTCTTCCTCATTTCGTACATGGCCTTTCATAGGTTCACGTAACAGTGACAACATCGCAGGAGAATAGGCATTATTCTAAGCATACGAATCATCGCTAGCTCCATGTCACATTACCCTCTTTTGGTTTTGGACCGAACACCTTGGACGAGATGAACTTTCCATGACCTACCGACAACACCTTAATCGAATGTAGGCGAATCATACTCACGTCCCGAGCATATCATCCAGGAGTATTTCAGCTCAAGCCCATTCAATTTGGTCTCCCTCACAGCCGAGTTAACAGGCCTCGATCCCCACATTGGATCAAGTAAATGAGTTTGGAAGGAAGGCCATACCGTAGCTTCCCTCTTTCAACTCATCAGCAACAGTCGTTTACTATTGGTCACTGCCATTTATGGTTCGGCTTGATTTGAGTTGTCTGCATTGAGTATTCAAACAGATCTGTTCATTGCATAAATACAGGTTTCTACCACCTCGTGTTGCGATATACCTACGAACTGTTAGAAATGCCACGAGTTTCACATGGTCCATTTCCTTTCGATCAAGTACTGCCGCTTTGCCCACGGAATTATTGGATAAGATGTCAGTTGAAGGCCAGAACTTTCAATACCCTAGCTAGGTAGTTTTCCTCAATAACCCGCGGTGTACGACTCGATTAGATGTCAGCATAACTCAACGGGCAGCCAAAGGAACAATAACAACAGTTCCTCACAGCAGATATGGTTTGACCCAACCTCTGGAGTCATTTAAGTTCATTTACCGTAACCGATAAGCTTCACCGGGATGCCTATATGCCGATCACTACAGAACAATATGCCTAGGGAATGAGATGACTGCGCGGCAGAGCTTATAGCGAGTGGCCCGATATTGTCCTGCATTAGTATGTATCCCGGCGAATGGAGGGCCTCGAAACATCATCATCTGAAGTTGACGGAAACGAATGTCAATAATGAGAAGACCGTCGGATTGGACATGCATCTCGAGGTGATAAGATTCGCTTCTAGACAATACATATAGGTACAGCCATCAAGGGACTACCTGTTAACTCCCATTACTCTGTCGGCTCGAATGGTCCATCGTGTTCGCCACAGTTATTATCGCCACAAGCTCATAGGAGAAAGGCACAGGATTACACCATGTGTTCACCCTCAGCCCCGAAGAAGAGCAGTTCATTTAAAGCAAATCAGCCCCAGTAGCCGAACATAGTTCGTGACAGAACTTGCTCTGATCCACCAACGGTACTTGCAAAGCAACACAGCTATTGACCTAGGCTACACCGGGGAAGCCATCTTCAATGGTTATTTGCCCTAAAGAAATACAGTGTTGCTTTCTAGAATCCCCAGTTGTCACAATTCAAGACATCTTTCAATGGGGTATAGACTATTAACAATGTATTTACGCGCATTAAAGTTCAATCTTCCATCTTTGACGTCTCAGTCGCGGTCAAACAGCCCGCGAATACGATGTGAGATGAACTCTGTCGATGTTGACCGAATCAATGGGCCCACGAACAAGCCTAGTCCATTTATCTAGCCGATACTAAACGTAACTTTTCAAATAAAACTTGTCATTCATCTCGTATGGTAGCCCAACGCTCATCCATCATAGAGGACATAAGAAGCACTATTTGGAAGGGCCGAAACCGCAACTATCCAATAACAGATAAGCAAGGAAAACATATTTCCAAATCCAAAGCCTTTAGGCCTCGGCCTCGACAAAGCCATCCCTCCCTGTGCCAGTGGACGCATATCCCGAGTCCGATCCCTTGTCGAGGCATTCAACGGGATTTCCAAAGGCAGAAAAGTCTAAATCGTCCAATCCCCCGAAGAATGGCATGGGCATGGGCATCTCGGTATCAAAGTAGTACGAGAGATCCAAGGAAGTATCCTGTGTCCCGTCAATAGATATGGCTGATTGATCCCTGGCAGCAGGGAAACTTGGTGTTGGTGCCCTTGGCGTTGCAGCAGGTGTCACCGAAGGTGACCGATCGTCATGTGGTGAGTCCTTGAAGATTTCGAGCAGGCCATCGCGGACAATGTCGGCAAGGCCAGTCAACACATCGGCCCCTACCTTCTCGAACGATCTCTCAACCTTCTTCTGTACGACTTTGGGAAGTTCCTTTTGAATTCGTTTCTTGACCCTTCTCCATTCTTCAGCCCTTTGGGCCTGCCCAAGGGAGTCGCTAGCGTCGTAATCTTCGAAGATGATCAGCAGTGTCACAATGTCATTTCTTTGGGTCACCTTACATGGACTAGGTATTGCTTTGGGATTGGCCTTCGGGAACAGAATCATATAGATGTCTCTCCACCTCTGCTCGTCAGTCATTCCGGGACAGCTCTTCTTTCGCACTTTCAACTCGGCTTCGGTAGTTTCGTCGATGCCTTGTGGCACCGGGACTATCTCCAACTTCTCACAAGGCACGTCAGCTCGGATATGTTCCGCCAAGTCCCTAGCGTCCTCGAAAGGTTCGTTGCATCTTGGGCAAGTGTGCTTAGGCAGTCGATGCACGCGATACAGGTGCTCCCTTCACAAGCGGAAATTAGCACGGTAATACCAGTTGATATTTTGGGGCTCCTACTTCAAGCGGTGCAGAGATGTCCAGCCCGGTCCGGAGCAACTTCGATGTTTGCTGTGTGCCTTTGGGTCGTGCTTGAAAAAGGGGCAGGCAAACTTTCGCTCCGATTCATCATCTTTCTTGGCGCGTTTACTACCGCCTCTGTCTGGGTCGTCTTCATTGCCACCAGCTGAAGAATTGTCTTGATCATCTCCCCCTAATCTGCGTTTCGTTCGAGTAGAACGGCTTGATTGGCCTTGCCCAGAACTACTACTGCCATGGCTTGCACCGCTAGAGCCTGCGGCGGAACCTTCTGATGCATCGGATGCATCGGATGCTCCATAAACATCTACTGAATGGTTAGTACTTGGTGAATGTCCAACATTTCACATTGATAGGACATAGAAGAGATATGAAGAAGCACGAAGCATTAGGACATACTACGATGGTGTCAGCATTTATTCAAGACAACTAAGCGGCTCAAGCATTCCAAGAGAAAGGTGCCCAGTCGTCGCCAGGGGTGTTTATACTAACCAAGAGGTAACGGCGAGTCTCTTATCTAGCCACCGGGTGAATGCCGCCATAACAAGCGCGACAGCCTCTCGCTTTTTGATGGCCACGTACTGATCTGGCGTCAGTCCTCTCTCACCTTCGTGGTTGAGTTGGCAAAGACCGGGTCGTTTAGCGCCGCCTGCCTTCCTGTTGCTCTCCATAGGACCGGCTGATCTAGGCTGCTCTTGTGATAGGTCCCCAAACTTGAATCCTTCGATTTGTGTATTCAATTTTTCCGTACATACGCTAAACTCGCCCAGGCATTGCTCGGGGCCTTCGCTGTGAGATCGAATGTCTTCAACAACAAGCGCGTCCTCGTGACAAGGCGCCGAGCTTGTTATCCCTCTTTGCTAGAATGAGAGTAAGAATGGTTCTAATTCCACTGTTACAAGAGTCTTACCGGGTCGCCGGCGCTTGCCGGTTCTGGTAGTAGTACGCTGATCTTCAATGAGGTGGATTTCTTGACCATGCTCCGCTTGTGGCGATGAAGACGACGAGCGCTGTGAAGCCTCTTCCACTTAGCAACAAGCTCCGCCTGAGTCGTGTTCCAAGTATTATCAATGGAATTAAACAAGTTTTGACAGTTGTGGACCAGTTGCAGCGGTGCTACAACAAGGTCGTAATCGGGATCGCGCTGATGATGAAGATAGCAGCGAAAACGGCCGAAGGATGGAGTAGAGCTCGTTAGATTGAGGTCGTGAGCAGTCAATAGATCCCGGGGTCTTTGAAGCATCTCTCCTAAGTCTGGTGTGGAGTCATCACGCAGGTGACGATACAGCGGTCGTTTATAAGCAGCATTTATTGAGTACGATAAAACTAAGAGTGATAACAGGAACAAGAGCAAAATGACTTGCTCAACCCCTTTTTAGCCTCGAATATTTAGATATTTCTCAGGAAGAGTTAATCAAAGCGGGGTGAGATCCCAATATTCCGCACGGCTTCCCCGACTAAAATGCCAATATTTATGCTCCGCCAATTTTGCGCAACGGCGCAAAACGAGGTGGAGATATGCGCAAGCTGACATTCTGCCAATCACGAATGCAGCGGCATGCTCGACGCTGATTGCGTAGAACACCCTAGGGGACGCAAAGCGATGGGACCTAACCGGTATCGCGCATGTTACGCCTTTGCGCGCTCAACAGCTAAGCACTCCACTATCGCGAAATCTCTCCGTGTGCGCCTCATGAGGAGCGGCCTCGCCGCGCGGAACGGAGTTGAGTTGAGCTGGCCTATGTAGGCGCCTCGATCTCGAAAGCGATCATGATGGCTTGAGCAGAGCCTCAATGTCGCCGCGGCGCTTTGGCGTGCAGTGCCTAAGATGACCATCCATAAAAGAGACGACAACCGGGTCGATATGGTGAACCATCCCGAGCAGCCCTAAACTACACATTTCAATCAGTCTCAAGTGACGAGTTACTTACTTCGACGTGATCCCTAAGGTAGCTTGACCGGCCGGCCAGGAGCCAAGTTCCAACACTGCACACCTACTCCCTCGTCAACATCATATCTTCGCCTATCGACAAAGGATAAGACCAGGGTTCACCATGTCTCAAGCTACTGTCAACTCGATTCAGATCTCTGGTGACCAGTAAGTAGGAAAGCCGTGCAAAGATATCGTTTGCTAACATGGCAACGCGACAGAACCCAGCGAGGAGGGCCGTCGGAGATGATGAGGTATTACCTCGCTAGCGGCCCTAGCACTACAACGGACAGACTTGCCCAAGGCAAAGTCATGTCTGATAAAGACATCATAAACAATACAAAGCAAAAGGAGATGCAACTGGATGCGTTGGTGAGGCAGGCCAAAGGAGAGGGCCCACAGTAAAATTAATCAAGAGACACGTTTTTGGATACGCATGCTTGTAATTAGAGCGGAAAGAGTTGGATATCAACCTGGAGAGAGGGTGTTTGTAGAAGATAGAAAAGAGGAGTAGAGGAGTAAAGAAAAGACAGAGGGTGCGGAGGTTGAAATAAACTATCGGGTCCCAGAAATCTTTCCAAGTCTGCTCCCTGGTCTGAGCGTACAGTAGTTCTTTCTCACCGCCCTTCTTCCACAAATCCATCCGTACATGCAGACTCTTTCTATTTATGGATACCATCTTGATTCGACTTGAAAGGAACCTGAAGGAGTTGTCGTTGATATTTAAACCAGTAGGTAGCGCCGTCCGGCCCCTCATCACTCCATCGTGTCCGATTTCTCAACCAATGGGTCCGAGAGCCCCACGACGAGCGACGTGGACATTGGAGGAACCGAACTTCACACACACTATCGGGCATCAATCAACATCATAAGAATCTGGGTCTGATGATGCCCCTCCATCCATACTCGTTAGAGGCGTTTGTCGATGATCCTATCAACCCGGTACCACTTGGTCCAATGGCCGCAGCAATGTCTGCTAGGTCGAATGGCGACCCAATCCAGCGCATCGCCAGAAGCGGTTGATATTGCGCTTCAATGGCTAAAAGGCTATGGATGATATATGGCCGCAGGAATAGTACTCTGATTTTGTCTAGGAAACGCTATATTCAAATGAGTATTTGCTCAGACTGGCTGCATATTTTCATCCAAAGAAATGCGTACATTCGTTGCCATCATCGCGTCATGTCCGCGTTCCCTTTCGGTCATATTCTACCTACAATGGGGTGCCTAGCTTTCGGAGAATCTACGCTTGTTTAAAACATCATCTGAGGAGCCCTCTGCCTTAGGTACTCATATGAGGAGGAATCCTCGGAGACAAGCCAGATACATGCAAGGCAATCAGAGCTTATATGACAGGAACTGTATGTCTTACAGTCAACAAGCTTCTACCTCAATTGCAGATACTTAGGTAGCCGTTGGCATCAGACAAAAAAGGATGAGAGAGCGAGAGGAGAAGAGAGGCATCAGGACTTGAAGCGAAATACTCCCGTCTTGGCAAGCAATGCCACTTGATAGGCGGTGGCGGGTGTATATTGTACACATATTTTCATCCTTTGGAACTCTTCCAGAATTGCTTATCCCCTCTCGTATGGTAAGTGGTACTAATAGTTATAATAGTAGTTATTATACGATAGCGCCGCTATCTCGTAACAACATAGCCGCCATCTGATAATAACGGGAGGATACCTAGATATGATATGTTACTTCTGCCTCTGCTAATGCCTTCGGTATACCCTTATGTTTGTCTTTTCTTAACTAGAACATTATCAGTTTACCATCACGATCAATACTTGCCTCCCAACTTCTCCAGATCCAATTCCTGAAGCGATACAGTGGACCCGCTACCTCCTTTTTTATCACCCCCATTCTCCCGTGGCCGACCATTATGTCCGTAACCCCTTTTCCTCCCCGCAGCGATGCTAACCCCTGGACCACCACCTCCCGCTCCGCTCCAGCTACCCCAGCTCTCCGACGTCTCGCGTGCGTACGACTCTGTCAAGTCTCGAAGGTCCATCGTGGATGCGGGCAAAGCAATACCAATCGCGGATGGATCCAGCCGTACTTTACTGTCTGCGCCTAGCTGCTGGCCGCTGACAGTAGGAGCGTTGTCACTCCAAGGAGGTGGTCGCACAGGAGGTAAGGCAGGCGAACTAGACGGTGACACAGGCGACACAGAAAATGTCGGCGACGCCGGGTGATACGGAGGCGGTGCTGGAAGCGCTCGATTTGGTGGTGGCCCAGCAGGCGTGACTAAATGTGGGATCTCCAAATGTCCGTCGTGAGGTCGCGGGGGCCGGGTAGGAGATAGTGGTAATGGTAGCGGGGGCGTGCCACGTCCTACCGAATATATCGAGCCGGCTTTGTTAGATCCGATTGTCGTCGTCGATGCTCCGCCGGGACCACTGCTATAAGAACTTCCGCTGTCGCGCAGAAAATGCGGGGCAAAGTGTACAGCTGCTGGAGGGGATGGAGAGAAGGGAGACTTGTTGATGCTGTTGGTAGTGGCTCGACGTTGGTGTCGCAGCACGCCCTTCTTCTCGGCGGGTGAGCCGAGAGTAGCCTGCGGGAGGGGTCTCTCGTCTAGGCCAGAAGCCATAGATGAATTCGGCGTACCATCCTGTTTGAGAAGCGACGGAAGGAATCGGCGATCACTTAATCGTGCTGGGGGCGTCAATGGCGGTCCTTTTGAAGAGGCTGATGGCGGTGGCGTAATTAGGGGCGTACGCGAACCACTCGCCGGCTCGGAAAACGAACGGCCATGTCGAGGCGCATTCGGTGCACCGTCGAAGTAACTTTGGGGGCGGGATCGCCGCCGGCTTATCAGAAAGCCGACGAGGAAGATAATTGCTATTATCGCCAAGCTTGCGCAAATACCTATCGCAGCCTTGCTCCCCTCCGTGAGGCCCGTCGATGCGCTTGGCGCCAGACCAGCACCCGATAGTGTCGAGTTGAGTTCTGAACTTGACGAAGTTTCCATTGCCGAAGACGATGAGGAATACGTGGCGGTCACCATGGCTGACGGACCATTGTTCGAAATGCTTGTTACAACTCCAGGCTCATTGGGTCCTGATGTTATAAGGTGATTAGGAGAAGCTAGCGGATGACATATCGAAGGCACCTCACCATTTGCAACAGTATTGCAGCTGACATTAGATGGAGGAGATCCTGGATCGTAGATCAAGTAATCACCAACACTAGAGGGTGTTAATGGTTGTCTACAGATAATTCGCATGGGTCAACTTACTTTTGACATTTATTAATGATTAAGTCGACGCTGGCTAACGGCTCAGGTTAGTTGAACGCAGTTTGATTTATGCCATAAGTGTTGACGAACGACTCTGTCCTATTCCCGGCGCCCAAACGCCACAGAAGGTCGAGTCGCAGCAGTATAGGTTCCAGAGCTCTGTATTGGGCTCAACCTGCGATAGTTGCTTGCACACATCTGCGAATCCGCCGTGAGTCTCCTTCGTCCACTTATCGACAAACTGATTGAAGCAAGCCCCGATGCATGCTTCTGCGTCTCGAAGGCCAATTTCTGCTGGACTTAAATCTCTTTCTCTGCTAGGCTCGCCTTGGGGATTCTTTCCATCAGTAGCACTGTCTCCGTCGATATCGTTTTTCCGGTCAGGGTCCATGGCCAGCGGTGTAGAACAAGAACTCAATTATCATGGGTATATATCTATGCAAGCTGAATAAGGACAAAAAACGAGAGGCATATTTGGGGTTCAGCTAGGGGTATAATATTAGAGGCGTCGAGGAGGCTTAAACGAGCGTAAAGGTTACTAGATCCCCAAACGAGGCAGTTTGCTACGAGACGAGATGTCCCATACTGAGCTAAAGCTATTTACCGGTGTGGCGTCTGCAATATATCTGCCATGTGCGCACATATATAACCCGTTATCAGCCTCCCGCCATTGCAAGTCATGGCACAACATGATGACGCTTCGCACGACGAGATGCGGTCGCGCTGAGTACACAATTTAGTATGGACGGCATCCATATTCCTAGCACAGGTTTCACAGGGTGTGTTACACAAGTCCTGCATCTTCCCGAGCCGGACGATAATGAGTCTCGTATGGGAACGAGGTGACGGGCTGTACAACTTCGCCAACGAGAGGTTGAGAAAAACTGCACATATCCGCCGAATTCCTCTAGAAGGATGGGGTAGGTACAGCGGGAAAGCAGCAGATCGCATTCTAAGAAGTAGATACCACATCATACCATGTGAAGTGCCGCAGAGCTGATAAGCAGCTACGCGTCCCTGGCATAGTTTCGAATCTTGGAATCTTCTAACGTTGAAACAGCACACAACGGAGGCGAAATCTTTGTGACGGCCGAGATGCCCCCCGAATAGCCCAAATCGATCTAGTCGGCCCTTGTCGCGGCCATCTCAGGTTGCAGGTGTACCAGATTCGATATTCAATCCGAATTCGTCGCTGCGGCATCCTTACTGCATTTGAATCTTAGAAAGCTTGGTACGGCCATTGATAGGGTTGCGAGACCGCCCCTTATTAATTGGAAAGCTGATAGCGGCTCAGCCACTTCAGGTTCTAATAGCGTCGTCTGGAAATCTTGGCTTGGGGGGCGCTGCTTCGGACCTGGACCGCCTGGTCATGCAGTGTAGCGACGGAAGCTAGCATCTACATATCTCAAAAGTGCAATTCCAGACTGAACTCAGCTGGCCCGTCCCGTAAAGTTCGTACGTATTTGGGCAAGAACGACGGATAACGAACATGACCTTGACCGGAGACAATGGAAGCCGGGTCCAATAATTTTGCGCTGTACGCGACCGGCCACAGGGTAATGTAACAATATGAGAATCAAGTCGTTCACGCTGTGTCACTATGGGATTGTGGAATGCTTCACGGGATTCCGTGTTCTCTATGTGTATCTATTCTTACTTCAAGTACATGTATACTCTAGAGCACCGTAGTGGGTACATAGGACATGGTGCTAAATTCGCCCGACTAGGAAACATGTTCATGTTGGTGTTCGCAGGATCATATTAGATCTGTTCGTTCTGTAAAGGCCGTTGAAAATGAAACAGGTGGACGATGCATCGTTGTGACATAAGCATCTACCGCTAGTTGGAATCAATGCCATCTAAATCACATATCAAACCTCGACAACGCTGACAAAGCCGCGAGATTGTTTAGGGTTATGCTACGAGCTGAGAACCAACAACATAAGGACTAACCTGCATCTTGATAGACACTCTTCAAATCTAGCAACCAAATTCATAAAAACTACCCGATGAATGAAAGACCAATTGCCAAAGAGACTTCTGAATTATTCCTATAAATTAACTACCTCCCAGAATAATCTTTGAATGTCGGTACGGACCATTGACATGCAGAAGCAACATACATGTAATTAATAATGCGGAGAAGTGCCCCTTGCCTCCACACTGGGCGTTATCCACGTATTACACAACACATGGCATCGAAGATCTATGGAAATTAATATTTACCTAGGTGTGTATGTTCACCCTATGATGGGTTAATGAGCATTTGCTCCCAGAGGCTTCAAAACATTCAGTAACCATAGTTCAATCATCATAGTTTTCCAAACTCACGCCAGTCTTCGAGAGTTCTACAAGGAATGATAAAGGGGCAGTGTAGCTGCTAAGCAAAATGTGGATACACATTGATTTACAATGGGATTTTATATGTATATCGACAAGATTTGCATTGTAATAATGCGACTAAGGAAGGTTCTCGTAGTTCATATTTGAGATCATCTCTAGCCGTCGATATCATAACATAATTTCTAAGATTGAGGTCTATCTTCGGAACTTATTGTGGTGCATGTTTTTCAGCCCCTCCCTCCTAGCAACGCTTCTGCTCGTTAAAAAAGGCCTCCCGAACAGCCCGAAGTGACGTCCCAAGAGTAATTCTAAGCATATCATATGTAAGATTAGGTATCTAGACTGGTAACATGGCAGCTAATGTTTCCGAATAGTTCGGCCTATTACCCAAAATTTTCAACTTCACCGTAGGTTCTCATTCCATAGAGCCGATGATATGCTGCAAATCAGGCGTTAGTATTGCATTGCATGCCCAAATTTGGGAACGGAATATCGAGATTTTAGTTGTTCTTGATGTAGCGTCAACGCCTATGAAGCGCAGTGGCATCTCAAGATTGAAGTAAAGCAGGATATTTCCTCTGTTACAAAACCATTGCCTCGATTTAAAGGAACCTACGGATGACTTATCATGCAGGTCCCAACTCATACGACCAGGTTATCGAGACGAAAGTGTAGGTATTGTCTGGGTTCTTATAAATACAGATCGAACCTGCTTTGAAAAGAACAAGTTATCGACTCAAATATTGAAAAAAATGCGTGTTGAGAGAAACGTCGATAGTACCGTGCAGCCTGCGGGGACAGCTGAAAGTACGAGCCTTACTAATCAGTTAGTGCGATACTTGTACTCGCTACGTAAGGTACCTGGGGCCCACCTAAGGTATGAATTATTAAAACGAAGGTCGATATTATTGGAATGAATTCGTTCGGAGCCCAAAGTTTGCAAGTTCTACTCTTTCTCTTGTCTGCTTTTTACTTCGTTGGTTTCCTTCATTGTATGAATCCTTCGACGTCTTCGTCATCTCACCTCAGTGTAGAATTCATGCGTGGGATATGCGGGGCAAGTAGCACACTAATTAGCCGCTTCCCTACATAAAGATGTATGTGGGTCACTGTGCCAGCTGCGTGCCAAGGTTGCTTACATACATGTAGGTAGCTGACTATTACCCCGCGGACAAAAAACGTTAGTAATGCTAGGCTAGCTGAGCATTATCGATAAGAGTCTATTTGGGGAACTTGGAACTTGGAAGCACCGTATCAGACCGTGTCAAGTACTTGGGTTACTACCTCATTCCATTCACGTCCATCTGTTAGGTACATTCAGTAAACTACCACCACCTTCTCTTATCGCCGATACATGCGCCTTACTTAACCTTTACCTTGACACCAACTTCGCGTCTTCCCAAACGTTCATCCATTTCTGTATAGTTGGCGCTTCTCTGTATTCTCTACTTCACGACTTGTCCCGGTTTATCAACATAACATAATTCACCACGATGGATTCGGATCAACGGCCAGAGCAGCGGCCAGAGCTGACGCTGCCGCCGCAGGAGCAGGTATGGGCAGTCGTCCTTCGTTTGTAATTATATTTGTAATGATCTGCTTACTGATGATGCCTACTAGATGCGCCAAAGACGCATCGCCATGTTAAGTCGTCTGAGCGCAACATCTCCCGACTCGAATTCGAATTCAAACTCGAACTCGAAGCCCGACGAAGCTGCGAAGCCCGAGACTTCGACGTCGTCACCTTCAGCAAATAACTCGAAGCCGACGTCACCATCTCTAGAAAACACTCGACCCACGCATCTACCGACTCGTCAAACAAACACCACAGCTTCTACACCGTCGTCAACACCAAACCAAACACCACCCACCAACCCATTTGCACAGCTAGGTGTACAAAACAAGACAGACTCGACGAAAGGCGCGACTGGTGGGGATTCAGGTAATAACATCAATAATTCCAAGAAGAGGCCAACAACAAATGTTGACAAAACCAAACCTTCAGCACCTCCAGCTAAGAAGATGAACATCGCCAAGGAGGAATCCCTAGAGAACTGGTCCAATAGGATGCTGAGCGACATATTCCGCATCACGCTAGATGATGGAAGCCGGGCCATCGATAATAAAGGCACACGACTTACTTACCTCCCAGAGCTTAGAGCCGAGCTGGAGCAGTCCGGGGAACCGATCAAACTGACTGCATCCTCGGTAGACTCGGCCATCCTCGAAGCAGCCAAGTATGTGCC
Source organism: Hypoxylon fuscum (assembly GCA_022578945.1). Lineage (NCBI taxonomy): Eukaryota > Fungi > Ascomycota > Sordariomycetes > Xylariales > Hypoxylaceae > Hypoxylon > Hypoxylon fuscum. The sequence goes on along the minus strand of MU399900.1, from coordinate 106,185 downwards.
CACAAACAAGGCACTTCTGGACTATCTACTGCCGTGCTGGAAACGTGTCGTGAGGGCCACCAAACCTGTAAGACCGCTGCCACCCGAGAGAGATGCTATCTTGAACGAGGCCAAGAGACTATGCATGAGCAACTGCATATTCGCACTCACCATGCCTGAGTATTTTGGGTAAGACTACCTATCTAATTAGAATTACACGTGCGTAGCTCTTCGTACTAATAATCAAAAGCCGCGATCCGAATCCCAACCACGATTCTCTGGTGCCCTACCTCCTCCGCCAGCACGACAATGAGGACGGTATCTGCCTAGACTTCTTCAGTGAAGCTGTCTCCCGCATCCCCGAAGATGACACTGTCGCTGCCATCTTCACAGATGCTATGGATATTATGAGCAAGAGACTTGCCAAGATGACCATGAATGATGATTACAAGCCCTACATGAATGTAAGACCCCTTAATCTCGTCCCACCTTTTTCGCACGCTAAACAACCTCAGTGTCTTCTTACGTACAGTAGATTTCCCCCTCTACTTCAGGCCCTGGCGAAGCACCCCAGCTTTCAAGTGAATCCCACTGCAGCCATGTCGAAAGAACAGATAGCCCTGGCCACCGAAAGCCAGACAATCTTGGGGCCATTTTTCCGCATCTCACCGCTGCAGACTGAGGTCACCAAAACCTACTTCGCCAGTCCACGAACCATTGACCCGGGTCACGTAAAGTCGTCACAAAGTTCTCTACAGATGACGTTGAAAACTCATCAGATTGACCTCCTCAGCATTGCAAATGCCTTCATTCGAAGCAGCGAGGAGGCTCGGAATAGCACCCTCGATTGGGTTGCCTTTGCTCTAAATACCAACCATAAGAGGCGCGCACTCCAGCACAAAGCCACGGATGTAGCCTCGGATGGTTTTATGGTTAATTTGACGGCCATCCTGGATCAGTTATGCCAACCATTCATGGACGCTACCTTCTCCAAGATAAACAGGATCGATATTGATTACCTTCGACGCAGCCCGCGGATTGACATGAGTGACGAGACGAAACTTAATGCCGACCAGGCCACTTCAGATGCATTTTATAAGACAAGCGCGCCGGGTTCGTCCAATTTCATCTCAGAAGTCTTCTTTCTAAACCTAGCTGCGCATCATTACGGTCTTGGAGCAACAAACTCGAAGCTCAAAGACCTCGACAAAGACATCAAGTATATCGAGAATGCCATAAAACAGCTAGAGGATGATCTGCCCAAGCTGCAGAATGTACGTCCTCTCTTTCCTGGTATGAACCTACCACCATTACTAATAGCATTAGAACCCATTGCAACTTCACGTAGCACAGCAGCAACGACAGAATGCGATCAACACCGTTGAAAAGTCCATGGCTCTGAAGTTTGCCATAGAAGGAGTTGTACTAGATACCGGCATGCAGACATTATCGCTTCAGTTCATGCGATACGTGTCCGTGTGGCTTCTCCGAGTTGCCAGTGGAACGGACTACAAACCAGGCAAAGATTTCAATCTTCCGCTCTCGGCTGACAAACCAGTCGCCTTCAGCTGTCTTCCGGAATACGCTGTCCAGAATATTGTGGACAACTTCAAGTTTGTTTTCCGGTAAGTACCCTCGATGAACTTCTGGACTGGCTTGTTGCTAACCTTTCCGTCAGCTTCCTACCCCAAATTCTAATGTCTGCCGTCGGTGATGAGATCATCACATTGTGCATCACGTTCTTGAGATCCTCGGAATACATCAAGAACCCTTATTTGAAGTCGTCCCTCGTCACGTTACTTTTCTCCGGAACATGGCCTATGTATCATCTAAGCAGAGGTGTGCTAGGTGATACCTTGGTTGGATCGTCCTTCGCCAATGACCACCTTCTGCATGCCCTCATGAAGTTCTACATTGGTGAGTTTTATATATCTTTCTCGTATAGTCGGTTACTTACAATAGCAGAATGCGAGCACAGTGGCGTCAGCTCTGCCTTCTATGATAAATTCAATATTCGCTATGAGATATTCCAGGTTATCAAATGTATCTGGCCTAACAGCGTATACGAGGAGCGACTTAGCCGAGAGAGCAAGTGAGTGTTGGCAATAAGTCGATTGGCTACTATCGTTACTAACGACGTATAGGGTCCACCGTCAGTTCTTCGTGCAATTCGTCAACCTACTCCTGAACGATGCAACATATCTTCTGGATGAAGCGTTGGCTAAATTAGTCAAGATCCACGATTATCAGAAGCAATTACACGACCGTACCTTGTCTCCCGAGGAGAGAGATAAAATCAGCACAGATCTGGAGGCGGCGGAGTCGCAGTGTCAGTCGTGGATGCAGCTAGTGAACGATACTATGGGGATGATGAAACTGTTCACAGCAGCACTCCGCGACGCATTCACCATGCCCGAGATAGTGACTCGGTTGGCTGGCATGCTGAACTACAACCTAGAATCCCTAGTCGGACCAAAGCGAGGCAATCTCAAGGTTGAAGATGCCAAGAAGTACCATTTCGAACCCAAAACGCTGTTGTCGGATTTCGTCGACATATACCTTAATCTTGCATCGAAGCCTATCTTCATTGAAGCGGTCGCCGCTGATGGACGCTCATACAGACCGGCAAACTATGCGGCGGTATCTCAATTGTTGCAACAGAGTCTTCACAAGCCCCCGGAGGTTGTCTCCGCTTGGGACTCCTTGAGAAAACAGTTCGCCGAAGCCAAAGAACGCTTAGATCAGGCTGAACTCGATTTAGGTGAAATACCTGAGGAATTCGAAGACCCTTTGATGGGTGACTTGATGACCGACCCAGTCGTCCTTCCGTCAAACAACATCGTTGATCGTTCGACGATTATCCAACAACTACTGTCCAATCCGTTAGACCCTTTCACAAGAAACCCTATGACCATTGACGATGTGGTTCCCGCCGATGACCTGCGTGTTCGAATTGAGGAATGGAAAGCCGAGCGAATTTCAGCAGCTAAAACGAAGGCATCTGGAGGAGAGGCAATGGATATTACAGCTGGTTAATAATGTCCTAGATGCCAGGCTGTGCATATAGATGCCTTCCGACACGTCGAGGAATATCCAACCATAACATGCCCTATAGTGGCTTGTCAGTTCCGGTTCCACCTACTGCGGAAGGCTGGGGTTCCAGTTGACTCCTATAACTTTAATACGACTGAATCGTCCATCATTTGCTATTACAGGGGCATACACATATGGAATATTACGGAAACCCCACGGACAAAGGTGTCTGTGTTTGCAGCAGATGCCATTGGCCCATACGTGCCTAGGTAATCGGACTTAATGATCCTGTGTAAATCGATAGGTAATAGACATGCCGCAGATAGAAATGGACAATAAATCCGATGTGTGTTACTATGAATATTATTTCTCGCTTCCCATGATATGGTGTTTACTCTTAGCACTCACTCTATGAAACTCGCTAGTCCAATCTCCTATCTCATCCAATCCGTGGCTCTTACCTCTATCTTATTTTAGATACGAATTAGACCATACGAGATAATGTTCACATAGGTATGTAATTTGCAGGACAGGATTTAGGTAGGTAGCTCTGATCTAACTGCATGTTCCGTTCGGTACACAAAGTACTCCCTTGCATTTGGACAGTCTATCGTATTTAATTTCTACACACTGGGATTTTGTATGTACTCGCATGCTCTTCTTGCCACTGTAGTCTATCGTCTATATACCTGACCTTCACTCAGGCCGCGATTTGCTGCAGGCTCTTAACAGTGTCGATGCAGCTCTGCTCCAGGGGAATCCAGTCAATGCCGAGGACCTTGGTAGCGCGCGAGTTGTCGTACTTGTAGGTACCCCCCTCGGGGAAGTCGCCGCCCGGGGCGATCTTGACGGTCTCTGGGTCGGGCAGCTTGTCTGCTAGGTCTGGGAAGTTTTTGCGCACGGCACGCGCGATCTCCCGGTTGCTGTAGTAGCCTGCCGACGTGAAGAAACGCTTGCCTCCCGCCTCGGCCCGCTCCATCGCCTCCAGATGCGCGCGTGCGACATCTCTCACGTCCACCCACAGAAACACTCCCGACGTCGGGATCTCGGCTAGCCACTTCCCTTGAATGAGGTCCGCGATGCGCGAGTTGCTCGTGTTGATGCCCGCTAGCGAGTCTAGGTGATGCGCGACGGGGCCGAAGACCATGGGCGGGCAGATGGTGGCCAGGTCGAAGTTGGGCTTCTCGTTGGCGACGAAGTCCCACGCCGCCTTCTCGGCTTCCTTCTTGGACACGCGGTACGAGGTCGCGGGCGTGCCCGTGAGGCCGTCCTCGTACGTGCTCGGGTTCCAGTCGGCCTCGCTGAAGACCTTGGCCGTGTTGCTGAGATCGGCCTCCGAGATGATGGAGGCGAAGGAGCTCGTGACGACGATGCGCTTCACGGAGGGCGCGTACTGCTTCACGGCGGTCAGGATCGACTTGGTGCCGTTGATAGCAGGATCTAGCAGCTCGGTGCGCGCGTCGGTCCAGTTGAAGTGGAATGGCGATGCGGTATGCTGCACGTACTCGAGCCCGGGCGTCTTCATCACGTCGTCGAAGGCGCCGGGGGCTGCGATGTCAGGCACGATAGACACGGAGAGCTTGGCGCCTGGATACTTGGCGCGGATTGCCGACGCCTTAGACTCTGAGCGCACCGTCGTCACCACCTCATAGCCCCTTTTCAGAAGGAGTTCGAGGACGTGGGCTGTAGTTTCCATGAGTTAGTTCATGTGGATGGATACGAAATGAGGCGTTTCAACTTACCGGCAATGAAGCCCGATCCACCAGTAAGTAGCACTTTGGTCATTTTGACTCGTGTATATTCCGTGTGAAGATGTGTTTGAATATGCGATGTATGCAACGACTGCAGTGGAATATTGTTGTAGGCACTGAATGAGTTTACACAGAACTATCTCGATTTTTCTCCAGGTTGAATTGGGAACCTATATACACTTATATATCTGCAGCGGCACCCCTCGATACAGATTCATCCGAGAATAGGTGTGGTTGTGTATTGCAACATCGCGGGGTCGATAGTCGACGAATAGATAGTAACGTCACCAAACCATTAGCTCCACCAAATCTTTTTCGGCGATAGCACTTATTGCCTTTCAAGATCACCACAAAACCAGCATAGAGCTACGTCCTACTCAGACCGCTATAACAAGAGTAAGAATACCTTTTTGTAGGGTTTCCCGAATTAAAGGGGTCAATTTCTCTGAGCCAGATAAGTCCGAAAGTTTCAATCCTTTGATCAGGTAGGTACATGTAAGGACCTAATCGGATGGCTAAATTAAGACCGAAAATGCTGATAACGCACCCGGGTACCTACTATAGGGCATCGTGTAATCGGCGTAGTATATCGGTAAAAAGGCACTAGCCGATCATTCAAATTGATTTTTCGGCGTTACGATCGGCGGGCCTGTTCACGATATAAAACTGGTCCGGTCGACGCAAGACTGAATATCCGTCTCATCATTGATTGCGATTGTTTATCTCCGCCATCGTTCTGCCAACTTACCTGTTCTTTGTATATTCTCCTGCTCTCTCTTCCTGTCGAAAACATGTCAATTCCTTTACGCCAAGAGATGACTTGAGAATATCGCCATATGCCGCATTTAGTCAAAACCACCATATGTCAAGCTGGCGCTATAAGAATTTATGGATGCATGCCACTATTCACTTTTGATCGAGTGATCACTTCTACCTTAGTCCAAAAGTCTCATGTGTAATACCAATCTGCATGAATGCTTTTGTCACTGCAACTCATAATCTGACTCTGAAGAACATCATTATGACTAGGAGCAGCTGTTACTAAGCCATGCAATCCCAAGCAGTTGTCGGTCAAGCATCATGTGTCTCAATTGCTGACTTTGATAATCATCCTCGATTAGATACCTTTATGGACATGCAATACAGTAACATATACACGGAGATTTGAGCAGCATCCCCCATCGGTAACTGCTATGCAGTACCCATTGTAGCAAGACTGAATCAAGCTATAGGTATGCGTAACGAAAAGACCGTTCCATGATTCATCTTCCTCATCCCCTACGTCTACTCTAGTCCAAATCCCCCAACTTATACCCACCTAGGTACTGTCTACCAAATCATATTACTAAAATAAAAGCATTGTAATGCAATTTTAGAATATTTTTTTGCTGTTGTAAGACTAGATAGTGCTGGTCGTGGCCGTGAATAGCCCGTTTCGACCAGCTGGAAGACTTGGTGTGATCACGGCTGATAAAACTTCATGACAGTAATTGAGAAGTCTGCACTGCAGCCCTTACTGTTATTCAGAATCTACGGGTTCATCAAATCAATGAGTTTGTATACAATGGCCACAATTGAAAGTATGGATCTGTAGGAAAGTGATTAACGTAATGGACTTTGTGTACATTGAAATTGGTGAGTTTTTTAACGTCTTCCACATTGAGTTGGTTCATCTCAAGTCCATCCACGTCGAAACAAATTCAAGTTACATGGACACAGACTAGCATGATACAGAGAGCACTTATAATTGTGTGAATAACACAATGGGGCGATGTTGGTGTATCTGCATGACCTATTGTTTTCAATTAAATGACTCCTTGGCGTATAACCTACAGCGTGTTGGTGACTCGGTACCACGCTAGATAACACGTCGACATTCGAGGTTGAACTCAATTGTCACATCTACAGTACTCGTCAGATCTTGTATATAAACTAGTCAAGATCCTTCACAGCATTTCTCTTGGGGAATAGCTTTAGCAACGCCAAGTTCACACAATCGAAATGACATTAAGGTCGAGAAGAGACACCGACACCGACACAAATATCAGAAAAATACTGCCAATATGACCGCGGCAATATCTACTTTTCTACAACTCCAGACCGAGGCTATGAGGATCGATTATATGGGGGAATCGGCCCTCTATAGCTACATGCAACGTCTCGAATATCACAAACTAAACCTACTTAGCATTTTAGGTGGAACTTCTTCAGCAAATCTAGAAGTACATACTATTTCAACTATGTTAGCATCAGTTGATGGATTCAGACGGGCTGCATCAAATAGGCAAGAGGAGCTAAGAGAAAAGGCCAGGCAGGAGCAGCAGGAGAGAGAAAGAAGGGCGGAGGAAAGACGAAAGGAGCAAAGACGGAGGGAAGAGGAAAAGAAACTGGCGCCCATCGACGAGTAATAATAATCAAGTTTAGGAGGTTTTTTGGAGGACTGAATTAAAAAACTAGATCGCAATATCTTAGGTATGCAGCCTAGAAGATCTAGTACGTCTTGACACATCAACTTTGATTTAGTTACATTTCATAAACTGAGATGCATCATCTAAAACTAGGCCTCAGCGCCAAAAAGTTCGAAGCACTTCACACGACGCCATAGCTGAAAGGCTCCATTGTTCAATGGTGCCATTTAATTATACCCCAAAAGATACTATGGAAAGAAGGATAGTTTGAAGTAGATCTACCACTTTCCCTATGTCCTGTTCGCCGCTTTTCGGGCAGTGTTCAAGTGTCGGCCGCCAACATACATCTATAACTGTCAAAACCACAACAATATTTGTGTTGGAATTATACATATTCCATTCGATATATATATAAAGGCATACAGATCGGTGTAGTAAGCTCATGGTTACATGGTGTAGATTAGAGGTAAATAGGGGTTACGCGTCTTCACGATCGACACATGATCGAAACAAGACGTGTAAGTGTATCCTAACCTTATGTCACATTCTAGGTAGCCGTACGATATCTTGAAAATACTCTTAAATTGATTTTCCTTGCTATCGTCCATAATGCGATAGCATCAGAAGTGGAAGCCGAGTATAGAACTGAAAATTTTTGATTATGACGGATGAACCCTAAACTCTAGTCCTATCAACATGTACAAGCCACTACACTCTATGTACAGATATAGAACCACCAACACTCGGCTCCTTGCAACCTGATTATTAATGGATTAAAAAAATGAAATGTGTCATAGTTCTGGGGCAGTAGGATCAGTCGTCTCAACATGAATATCGAATTCAAGACGTTTCTCAGCGGCGGAAAGCTTCCAAGCATCGATCATCGCTTTACCCGGAACGAACCCCCTAACACGAAGCCAGGCCGTGCCAGCATGGCATTCATATGTGAGAACGAACCACTCCAATTGATCTTCAGTAAGGACGTACTGGCACACTCGAGCGAACTGTAGTTCTGGCATTCGTCGGGAGGCACGGCCAATTGCGGTAAGTACCTTGAGAACATATGCTAGGGCTTCGACCCTTCTAGTAACGCGCAAGTATGGCTCTTTCATCATATACGAATTGCGGACATTAAGCCTCTTCAACCGCATCCAGAAAGGTGCCTCTTGATTTGTAGGCGGCTCTTCAACCTCGTGTCCGACGAGGAATGGGTGGAAGAATTGGGCGGCGTCGATGCAGTCGTCGAATTCGAAAGACTCGCATTGCTGGCTAAACACTCGAATTTGGTCGTAGAAGGACGACCACGGCTGTCTCGGGGGTGAGGTGGAAGGTGTGATCATCGGACTCGGTCGACGTAGGCTCAGAACACTTACGGATCCGGCACACTGCTCGAGGCCCGCAGCAAAATCTAAGTAGGTTCTCACGGGGTCAGGTCGGAATCTTACCAGAATATACATGATAACGTCCCAGCGAGCCATTGTACATGAAACCCTTAGAGCAAATTAAGAAGATTTAAGAATAGGTAGAACACTAACTGTTCCTTTGTTGAACATCTCGCTTTCGACTTGAGTCGTGGTTCAGCTCCACGTCGAGGTACTCCAGTGTTCGAAGCTTGGATACGATGGCCAGAAACGAAGTAGGTTGTAGGTGTCTCCCAGTGCACCGAAATCCGCTGAAGACGTCGAGATCTGGCAGCGACAAAGTTTCAAGGTCGAGCTTCAAGTACGAAGTTAGAGCACGCCCTGTGACTAAGGGCGTTCCATTTCTACCAAGTAGGGGCGACGAATCACTAGGTGAATCGACAAGGAGGTGAAGATCCAGGCCGAGTGGGGATGTGTCGGTTTTCTGCCACTGGGTCATAGCTTTGAAGAAATTCCCGAGGGCTGTCGTCAGGATCTCAGTGCTCCGCCGTCGCTCCGGTGAAGTCTCCTGTTCGCCGTTCAGGAGCGAGTCGTATTTGTCCAGGGAAATATGAAAGCAAATGGTCTGGACAATAGCCCTGCGTCGCGGTGGTTCGAGAACATGGGCGAAGCACTTGAGACGCTTTGGAGTCACTCGCAATTCACGGAATGAGAGGCGCTCAAATTCTTCCTGCCATTCCCGCGATACGGTTGTATAATGTGCAACTGTCGATACTGGACCACCATGCCAACGGTCAGAGTCAGTCTGTTGGCCTACAAGTGAGTAAATGGTCTGGCGTACCTCGTATGGCAACGAGTTTATCGACGGCACCGCGGCCATGGTCATATGATATTCGTTGGGGGAGGGCCACACAAGCTTGAGAGAAAAGGTGGAATGCCGGCCATGAGAATTAAAGGGGAATGAGCATAAATAGGTGAGGAGGGGAACGCGATCAAGATGGTGTTTTGAAGAATCCCATAGTGACATGGATGGGATTTCAAGATGGGATTTTGATTTTGCCACTCATGCAACTCTTACTCCTTAAGGAGAATTTCGTGCCGTTGACATCGCGCCCGCCCGTAATTCCCGGATCCTTCCAAGATATTAAGTCGCCACAGAGCTAAGTGTACCATGGACGTCGCCAGTAGTCCGCTATTCTAGAACGGTCGGATGAATTGACAGGTCGCGTGAGAAGAGAAATAGCCAGTCAAACATAACATATCGAGTCTATATTGGAGAATAGCACAAGCTAAGCGCAGCGCCGCAGGCGAGGCCCCTTTTTATTGCCGCCTTTTTCGGGAACACTTATTTCGAGCCTCTAAAACAGTCCTTTCTAGCCTAGTTAGTCATGTACAGGTTTGGTGAAAAAAATGCATTCAAATTGAGAAAGATTATAGAAAGGGGCAAGTTAAGCCTCTAGAGTCAGGTAGTTTGCAAATGAATACTAGGTAGGTAGTAAAGAGGCCGCCGTGAGGGTTTCGACTTAGGCCAGGAAAACCAAGTGGGAGATGCGCAAGCGATCGGCTTCGTTCGTGACATCATTTATGATACCTTGCTCTCAAATGTGACTTCTATCGGACGAATGCGCATAAGCTACCTTAGACATGAATATCTATTATCAAACAGGAAACCTTGAAGTCAATCATCTCACCATAAAGCATCGGGAGACTACTGAGTTATAGCGTTCCTACGACATGCAACTTAGCTTTTCTGCTTTTCTGGAGAAGACTTTCTTCCCCCTGAGTTGAACCTCCAAATTTTCAATTGGGTCACGTTGGTGAGATTTCTGAAGGGATAATGTGACTTATTATCTTCACCGAGCCAGAATTAAATGCCTCAACTCAGGAATATCTTCTCTAAATGAATTAGCAAGCGACATCAGTGAACTTACATAAAGATATGGGCTAGCCAGTCAATTGCGACTGAAAATCATGCGAATGTCCTGGACATTAGGTGAAATGCTTAGTAATATTGAACTTATGATAGGTGGCCTCGGGTAGCTAAGAAAAGTGTATGTACCTATTTTCTAAGAGCTACATGTATGAAATATGTAGGAGACAAAGGAGATCTGACGGTGGACCAAGTCCGAAATATTTATCGGACTTGGTCCACCGTCGATATTCTAGGCAAACGGCATTACATCATGGTCTACACGGTCCAATAATAGCCCGAACGCAAGTAAATACACCGAAGCGTGGAACCTGCAGCTTATCGCAAGCTTCATCCGTTACTAATAACTTTTCATAGCTAAAGTGCACTATCTTTACACCACTACTCACTACTGCGAGAACCTTGAAAACCACCTGAGTTCATCTCTCACTTACCCTAGTAATTACTATAGCTAGTAGTTCGCATAGGTAGCGGAGAATGAGAAGCTCTTATATCTTAGTACCTATCGAGGAGAACCCCGACAGTGGGGGACTACCCCAAATAACAAGTTACATCCACAATGACCGTAGCCAACGGGAAACCTGCCGATCTTTCACCGGAAATCCGCAGCTCGCACTTCTCTCGCGGCACAACATGCTGAGGCTAGGGTAGCTACATAGCTTGCGATACGACGTTGGCTTGGGGATGCTGGGATCTGAACGGGGGTTCGATAAGCCACGAGCTCTAGCCTACAGCTCGGAAGGGTAGCCAAGACGCGACGGGAAATGATAGAGCTGCGCGTAGATAAGCAAGATCAGCGCGATCAAGACGACGAAAAAATAACCCTTGTCTACTAGATTAAGGCATATATATAATGAGCAGTTGTTATGGCTACCTCGGACAGGAGCCCTATTTCCCTCCTCAACGACCAGGACCTGGGTCAGAGTGGTAGCAATCGCCAACAGAGCTCAAGATGAAGTTCCTGGGCTTCGGACTTCGGAGTGTAGCGCTCTTGTTCTGTGCGTGGCTGACTCTTGCGGCGCCCGCGAAGCGCGCACCTTGGAAACACGGTCAGACAACGCAGTACGGTGATATCACGTTCGAACTTGGTAATCAAACGTACTTGGCGAATGCTCGACACCCTAAAGCCATACTCGGCGGCGATTGCGCGGCTGCAGCAGACCAGCAGGGATCTCTGGTGCCTTTCACCGTCATATTCGCTGAAGACCAAGTTGTGACGGGTGACTACTTGGAGGGCATCATCGCGAGCTATCTAGAGGGCGACGATGTATTCTCCGAGGGCTTCTTGGAGGGGCTATACATCGTGCACAATGGTACGAGTAGCAAACCAGTTCTTGATACCAGTGCATTAGCATATATAAATAGTCTTGCGCCGAAGCACTTGTTCTTGGATAATACCTATGAAGGTGGCCATTGTAGGTTTCATTCCCTTTAGTTTTGTATGATAAGACACGGCGGACTCGAGCTAATTATCTTCTCAGCCTCAAAAAGTATTCCGGTCACCTATATCGCAGCTCCAAATGGCAGTGATCTTTCTGCTGGACCATACGCCGCATCTATCTCGGAGAGGTCGGTGGCATTCTCCATGGTATACCGTCTCTATCGAGACACGTATCGTGACTTCCTGTACGGCATGTACGAATCCAATGATGGCGAAGGCACGTTTAACCCCCTCGAGCTGTTCCAGACTAGATTCTGGGGCCCGATGATTCCGATACCGTCTCGCATTTATAGCTGGGGAGATCCTAGACCGTTCGCCGGGTATCGGGTTGCCATCAAAGATCTGTTCGACGTTAAGGGGCTCGTAACCTCTGGCGGTAGCCAAGCGTGGGCCGAGATCGTGGAAGTCGCTAACGAGACAGCGCAATCTATCCAGCGAATCGTTGACTTGGGTGGTATTCTAATCGGAAAATACAAGCTTGCCCAATTCGCGTCAGGTGCAGATCCGTGGAACTGGCAAGATGAGCATTATCCGTTTAATCCAAGGTAGGTCCGTCATACTCTTCCGACAAGTATATCAGAAGCTTACGAGAAAAGGGGTGACGGATGGTTGACTTGCTCTGCCTCCTCGTCAGGTGGTGGATGTTCGGTGGCAGGCTACGACTGGCTCGACTTCGCCATTGGCTCGGATACTGGCTCTTCGATGAGGCGACCTGCGGCAGTTTCCGGAACTTACGGGAACAGACCGAGCCAGGGAATGATGACGCTCTCCAAAGTCATGCCCCTCGGCGCGGCGACGGACACTGCAGGCGTGTTTTCTCGAAATGTGCACGAGTGGGTGCATTTCGCCAAAAATTGGTACGTCCCAGAGATGCACCAGGACACTTCAATCACGGGGTTGACTCCCCTCGAGGCCCCCGACACATACGGTTTCCCGAAGCGAATCTTGTACCTCACAGACTACCTACCACTAAAGAATCCGGCTGCAGAGGAGATACTTCAGGCCTTCATCCGAAACATGACGGCCGTGTTCGGCATGACAGTTGAAAATTTCAACATGACTGCGACAGTGGCAAATACAACTGAGGATGTCCCGAAGTACGGTGCCTTGGGAAACGCAACGAACGTTCTCAACACCATGACGCAGTACCAGCAGGTCGCGAAGCCCTTGATAACGGCCTGGAACGAGCGCTACGATGGCCGCTTTCCACCCATTGACCCAGCGCGGCGGGCAGGGTGGAAGACGTACAACGAGTCGTTTTACACGGACGAGTTATACAACCAATCATTATCAGTCAAGCGAGCTGCGGTAGACTGGTTCGAGTCTGAGGTGCTTTACTCGACGCCTGAGTCTTGCAGTGAGAGCATAATGTTATGGGACATCGGCACAGGCGGGTTGCCGAGTTATCGTGAGGAATCGCTGAACAGCAACCCCAACACGACGGCTTTCCTGGCCGTGACACCTCCAGGGGCGGGCATCAGCGGGGCGAGTCTCTGCCCGATTTATGGCTGTGTTGACCATACAATACCCATCGGCCAAGTATCCTACTGGAGCAATGTAACGTTTGTCGAGGAGATGGTTCCGGTCACAGTGAGTGTCATCGCCAAGAGGGGATGTGACTTTATGTTGTGGAACATGTGGGAGAAGCTCGCCGATGAGGGCGTCTTGAAGACTATCAAGACAGGACGTACTGCCTTCTGAAGAGCCGTTGACTTCTTCTGTTAGCTTACATAATAGGTACACCAAAATCAAAGTATAAGTATACCCGAGATGACAATGGCTCCCTTTCATATATGTAGTAGGTTATAAAGTTAATGCACACAAATCGGCCGCGGGACGGCGCGGGAGGTAATTTGGTTACCTTAAATCAATGTTCCGTCTAGTATATCAAAAATCCATGTATGCTAAGTCATCTTAGAGACAACCTAGAAGAGAGAATAGCCAAGAGTGTGTCGAGACATGGCACCAAAAAAGTCCTCTTCAAGTCTCTTCTAATCCCCCCAATACTCAAGGGTGATTTGACGTTTCTTCCAATTCCAGACCCCATCTTCCTCTTCCCGAGGCCTACAACACAGCCAAAAAAAAAAAAAAAAAAAAAAAAAAAAGAGCATGCAACAATCAATTCGATGCAAAACAAATTATTTACTAGGCAAGTATTATTATTGTCTTACTAGGCCGAACAAAAGTACTTGCGTACCAATTTCCCGGGTGACTATCGTACACAACACACAGGTTGGTGGTGATCGCTGACTCCAACCTTCCGAAAACACACCAAATGCAAAAGTGCATGCAAAAAGTGAATGCATGCAAAGATAGCGCAGAGCCCAACTCCGCAAAGACCTCGAACCCAAATTCCGAACCTAAAAATACAAGGTTGACAGCAGATACGTCGCAACCGGATTTCTCATCTTCTCGCCAGATGCTTTCGTCGTCGTCTTCTTCTTCTTCTCGTCGGTCTTAAGCAGGTCCATCCATCTAAGCAAACTGGAGTGGGCCATCTGCGAATCATATTATATCTTGAGCCGTCAAAGATAGGTTAATCGGGACATCGTCAGATCCAAACTTTTTTCCCAGTAACCCCCCAAAGCAATGAATAGGAAAATATTACGTATCGTGGCATAGTCGGCTGACGTTAAACCAAAGTGTTGCCCTCAGCCCATGCACAGCTCAACTAGGAATATGCCGATACACCTACTTTTTCCCTCGCACCTCCGTGGCGATCCCCAGACTCCGGAGGCGCAAGGGAAATGTTGACATGACAATGAAACAGGTATAGTACAGATTGAGAAATTGGGACGTGGCCGTTCGTCATACATACGGGACTTAAAGGAAAGTAACAGGTGAAGAGCCCATACGACTTAAAAAGGAACAATAAAGGAACGGTGTGTCGTGACGTGACGTGGCATCTTGAATCGGCCGTGGCGCGTGAAAGAGATGTGGCTCCTCAGTCCCGATCGACGCATAATCTGGTTCTGTGAGCCCTCATGGTATATCTTTTCCGACGTGGAAATGACAAATGAGATAGTAGTACAAGAGAGCAGGTCGGAGGCTCGTGACCGAAATATTAATGTTGATAGTTAGGCAATTAAAAGAAAGGTTGCGAGTGGCGGGTATATTCACGAGAGGGCCGCGGGTCGTTCCCGAAAAGTCGGAATTACATCGCATCGACTCTAGAGCTAGGCAGTGGCGGCATCGTCGAATCATTTTCGAGCTTCATGTCCCAATGGCCACCGAACATTGCATTTCCAACTCCAGACGTAAAAGGAGGTAATTCGCCGATGGTGCCAACATTAACAGGCTGTTGATAGTGTACTGAACCGAACCATGAAGCTGGCTCGGGCTCGGGCTGCGGTGGTGGCACGTGGTGGTATTGTTCCTGGTTTTGATGCATCTGCTGCGCCGGGGGGTACTGCTCCGGGCTTTGGTGTATCGTCGGCACCGCGGGGAACTGATCCGAGTTTTGATCCATTTGCTGCATCCGGGAGTACGGATCCGGGCTAGGATGCATTTGCTGCATCGGCGGATACTGATCCGGATTCTGATGTATCTGCTGCACCGGGGGAATATGGGAGCGTACCGGCTGATGATGATTGAGTGGTTGATGTACTTGCCGAGCGTACTGCATCATCGGGTTTTCCATGACAGGCGAAGTCGAATTGAGCGCATATGCCGCCGTCTGCGGAGGGGGTTGGTGCGTATAAAACCCCTCTTGCCCAGGTGGACTCCGATCTGGGATAGTGGCTGAGAAAGGATTGGGGCTGCTCCGGATCGATGCATTCATACCAGTCCCCGTGTATGGTATATCTAACGGAAGTCGTTCGGGCTGTTGTCTCGGCATCTGGTACTGATTTACGGGATTGGTGTTCATCGTCGCTATGCCAGGATTGCCGTGCTCTGTCACAAAAAATGGACCAGGTTGGTGAGACACACTATGTCGATGATTGTACTGTGGTTGAACATTATATTCGGGTTGGTGGTGACCACCGAAGTCGGCAAAAGATGAGGATCGTTGAATAGCGTGGGGGTGTAATCCAGGATGGCCACCGGCTAGCTGCCCGTTCGGCCACGACAACCCCGGTGGCTGCGGCGTAGATGGAGACTGACCATCATCGGATTCGGAAGAGAAATCGTCAGCTTCTGACGAATGAATGCCCCTTTGATGTGAACGTCGCTGGTGTTTGACCATCGTGGTCTTCCGACAAAAGCTACGAGAAGAGTTAGTTATCGTATATCTAAGGTCACTTATATCCTACAATACCTTTTGAGGCATCCTTCATGGGCACATTTATATGGCCGCTTGCCGGTATGGATCCGGCGATGGCGTGCTAGACTCGAAGACTGAGTGGCGAGTTAGTATACCGGCCGGCTATCATCATGTTTGACGAACAACTTACATCCGAGAAACGCTTACCACATCCTACGTGTTGGCATTGATGAGGTTTCTCGCCAGTGTGGGTTCGAATGTGAACCGTCAAGGCACTACGTTGGATGAAGCTCTTGCCACATCCAGGCGTGGTGCAGCCGTAGGGCCTCTCATTCGTATGTATCCGATAATGTCTTTGGAGGTCGGACTTGCGGTTGAAGCTCTGTGCCCGTGTCAGTGACTCGAATGATAGTTTGGTCTGATGATGGAACGAGAAGAAAAAAAAGACAGTGCCACGTACCTTACTGCACGAGTCCCAGTCGCACGCAAAGGGACGGGTCGTCGGCTCGTTTTCGACAAGTTCCATCAACTCCATCGCTTTGGTAGCCCCAACATCTAAATCACGGTAGTCAGTAATGTGAGTGTGCGAAGGAGGTTTACTTATATGTCCTACAGTGCGAACCAAGGAATCTAGGGTCGATGTATAGTGTGGACCAGGCACCGATGTCCGTTAAGGCAAAGGGGCAGGGGTATCGTGGGTCGTTCGAAGACAGCCCCAAGTGTGGATGATACCCTTGCTCGGAAAGGTATGTAAGCGGAATCTCTTCAATGCGACGCCGAGATTGAAATCTATGCGTGGAGATGGCTTGTTCCTAGAATACACAGATGGAATTGCCGTACTAAGACGCTGATGCTAGAATATAGCTCTGTCTTTCCGTCGACGAGTTAGCGGACACTTGGTGATTAAATGAGCAAGCAAATGGATGCTAACTTCAATAATGTGATTTAACCAACAATGGCCACTAAGCAATGCTTGAATATTCGGTAAGTTTGAAAAAGGTGAGTCGACCTGAAAACGCTAGATCAGACACATTGATAATATGTACTGTGCTCTCTCTTGGCAGGTTGCTATCCAACGTATAATGATGGGTTTGTTTTGAAGATGGGAGAACTTACAAGGAAGAAATCATTCATTAATAAGTAAATAAGATCTTGGTTGGATACGTGCTAGATCATTAAAGTTCACCTCACGTATGGGAAAGGTCACTTGAGGTTTGTGCGGCTCGCTCAGGCCTTCCCGAGAAGAGGCCAAACGTAAATATAAACTTCCAGTCTTTTGGCGGTCAGAATTTAAAATCCAATTCGGACGAAGGTCGGCGCCAATCCTGTCACTGGTAGACCTTGGCGTATTGTTGAGGGCGACCGACTTCAATTTCCTTTTCGCGATACTAGCGCACAGAACTTGCCTACCTAGGTAGGAACGTGGCACACCTTAGTTGTAAGAGTCGATAGAAGCTGGCTTATTCAACTCAGGATCCAGATCCTCTAGTAAGTTGACGCTGTCAAGTTTTCAGCACAGCAGGCGTGGTTCCAAAACCTTGATGTCGAGAGTGCCTATTGCTGGCCAAGATTTCATCCAACTAAAGAAGCCACGAGGAGCAGAGGAGGCCACCCAAGAAAGACGTAGAAAGGAAAAATCCAAGATAAATGTCCAGACAGGTAGATACTTCAAGGTAGCGACCGAGCAGAAGGTTATATGCCAGAGTCAGGTAGCAATTGGTGGACGAGTGAGTATTATCGCATATAAAGTAACCAACCCCGTCATCTAAGAGATGTGTGAATTAGGGCAAATCAAATGGAGGTCGATTACTACTCCCTGAAGTAACTGGGAATCTGGATGAAGATGGGATGACTTCCTTTCCTGGTTGTGGAGTCTTGGGCGAGGGTCGCAAAAGGGAAAGGAGAAGGCTCGAGCACATCCAGCTTGTAGCAACCGATGAATTAACGGGATCGAAGGGGAAAGACCAGACGGGCGATCCCTTCAAAACTGTACTATGTAAGCCCTGGTGCAGAGGATCGAAAAGGGCTAGTGTCTATATAAAAATATACCTTATATATAATGGTGCGAAATGAAATGTGAGGGTAGCGGTTTCGTTCCTCAAGAACTGTACTATGTATTGTCAAAGGCCCGTGTTGATCAGAGTCCGTGGGTTTTCCGTAAGTACATAGGTATATACGGGATTCGTCAACATGGGGACATGAAGAACTAGCCAGACAAGTGTTTAAGATCGGTGATTGCAAATTAATAAGACTTGCGGTATTATAGAGCAGCGTTGGGTTAGTTATCAGGTCATGTAGATGGGCGTCTCGGTTGCTCTACCGAATGGGCCGACAGTTGCGAGGTCAGAGACGGGTTAATTTTTTCTTTAACAGATCCCAGCGTTTAAAGAGTGAAATGTGATGAAATGTCAGGTGTCAGGTGACAGGGTCCGTTGGAGAATTCCTCGTAGGTGGTGTTGGTAAAGGTAGCAACGGCGGTAGTAGTGGTGGTGATGATAATGTACTTTTCTTGTACGGTAGTGATAGAGAAGGTGGAATATGGAACAACCCTGGCGACGACAACGACAGGAGTCTCTCTCGATTGTTAGCTCAAGGTACCGTCCAAACATGATCAATCTCCCCCTGTGCTAGTCCCGAAGAAAGCTACACACCTGGCTTGTCGTCAGCACCTGTCCCCGGGTACCAGTGGGTTTCCCCCCAGTTCGCCTGCATATTGTAGCTATAATACCAGCGGTAGACTAAGGGATAGGATACAAGTATCAAAAAGAGAAAAAAATACCTGGGGGGTTAGCTACAGGGATGCACGGCCATGGATCATGGAAGAGGGAAGAGAGAGCAGGGAGCATAGCATGGTTCCGGGATGTAAAATGCACGCTGACACTGAATAACATGGGTATACCTAGGTAGTATAGGTACTACATAATTACCCCCGTCCCTATCCCCGGTCCTTAAGCTTACTTAAACGATACCATCATCGTGTGTGAATGTATCTAGGTACCTTTCTACCTAAACACGGAACACTAGGTACCCAATTAGGACTGGGCCGCGAGTGGGTGCCACTAAATAACCGATACCCTGAACTGGGCTTCCATGGATATTGCTATCCGCCCAGTGTCGTGCCTTGTGGGCTCACTACAATCCAATTGTCAAATGACCTATGAGACCCTCTAGTGCCTTATTTTGATCTAAATCTTAGGGCACGTCAAGCCTAATAGCGCATGGATGTCTTTTATTCGCGTGAAAACCGTCCTTCAGCTCTTGATACCACGCTCACAGCTTTCACAGCTTACGTACCTAGGTAATTATTAATCAATCAATTCAAAATCACCCCATGAAAATGGGTTTAATAGATCGGCTTGTTAAGTCTGTCTTTCAACACTATTTGCCTCGGCGACCTTCTTTAACCTGGTCATTAGATGAACTGCAACAGCTCCATGTCGTCGCCTTACTTGCAACAACCATATCATCGTACATGATGTTGCAGATGGCACGCAGCACATAGAGGACGGGCCCATTAACACGTTGCATTTAGATCGGTTTGGGATAGGTGCGCTCCACTAGCACCTATTCGACGCCTTGAAATTCGTATCATACCTAATGTGTAGACGGAGTGTATGAATTAATGCAAGATTTTTGACAAATCCTCCTAGACAGTCGAGGAGGGGATTAGAAGAAGAGGGGTAGGTGAAATCCTAGACGGGAATTAGCACGGCATTGTATGCATCTATGGTACGGTATGATCTGGTATGGCGTGGCGTGTTGCTGGGATGGCAGGCCAGCATGAGGTAGTAGACTCCTACCTATTGATCGCTTTCACTTTCACGATGATATCCTGGGGTGCGTGTGAATGAAACCGGATTGAGAGACTTCTGCTTGAGCTCTCGACTCAGCTTCAGATGGCCTACGGTTTCTCATATTCAATAATAGTGGCGTGTTAGTTCGGCTTAAACGTCAAGCATGTACCTAGCCCATATCCACACTTATGAAGAGGTCACGAAGTACAGAGGTAGGTAGGTAGTGAAAGCTGTTTGATAACCTACTATGTATGTGGCGACAGCAGCATGGTATGATACTTCGGTCGACATTGACATATGAAAGCGAGTCAACTCGCTCCACGATATTTGGGCAGCATTCTGCCTCGACATTGCAACACTACGTCGGTGCATTACCATTGCAGTAGGTCTGGCCGGCCAGATGACGATCAGTCATCCAGCCTCATATTTTTCGACATGATTTAATACCAGGGGTATCGCTTGGCATTGTTAGCGTTCCAATTGTTGTTAATGAAGGTTGTGAGACGTTGGCCGGCTCGCGCCGTGGAACTAGCTAAAGTATAAACCTAAAAGACGATAGTGACGACAGTGGGGGGATCAAAATGGTGTTGCAGCATATGCAGAGACAATATGTGATCATCTACCCAGTATAATTTACGACCTATATAATTCTCGCTCGTCGTTAACACCGAAAGCTCTGTTTGAAAATGAGGACAATGGTGATAGATCAGTCGCCTCAATTGACGGCCAGTGATCCCCTGCTCTCTGCGCCGTTTTCAGGTTCTTCTTATATCGCAGTTTAAAGAGTTGAGTACATTTCTGCATACATGTAGTAGGCAGGTATTCGAGGTACATACCGTAGGGTAAGGTAGGTAAGTAAAGTAGCAACCGGGAGCATGGCCCCAGAAGAGACCGGGACAGTCTTCCGAAGTCGTGGGCATCACGCGAAGTAACCTCGATCCGGACTGTTTCAGGGGAGTCGTGAAAGCTCAACCCCAAACTATCACTTGCTTGCTAACAATTCTGAAGAAGTGATAAACAGCTCCATTGTTTCAGAGGCCTGAATCACTAATCCCCATTAAGTTGCCTCAACATTAGACGAACCCGTTAAGGTTCTATGTAAGAGTAGAACTTCGATGATGATGGTTAATCCGATAGCCCCGAGTGTACCTATTAATGCAATAAGTATAAACTGCATGCAATACATTGCATAGTATGTACTGCGAAGGATGGGATGAGAACTTCCCCGCTGACTTTAGCGAGGCGCAGTAGGATCCGTTCGGAAACCTTCCCCCGTACAAGCTACCTACCTACTTTCAGACTTCAACATTCAAATGCATATGTGCTGCACGCAAGAGAGCGAGACGGGCCCAGCCGTTGGCCAACTCATAAGTTCTAAAGGTATGGTCATATGGACTTCGTGATTGATTACGATACTACATATCCCTCTGATGAATCTCGGTGATGAATCTTAAACCCCATAATGAGCACTACCTTCTTACGATTGATGCGAAACACTTGGGACCCAGAAACAAGTCCTCGGGAGCCACTAATCACGATAATTGAAAGTCAGCCTCTCCGGAGAGGGCGATTAACTGCGTCCGAGCTTCGACCAACATTTCTTATTTCCTGGGGCTTAAAAGAACGTATATCGTTGGAGCTTATTGGCATTACTGTTTATGGACAATGATAGCTTTGCCAGTACGTTTGAGTGGCCGCTTCCTGGAGGTACCTCGGAGATACTGTTGAAGAGTCCTCTTCAGCTCTGCTCTTCCCAGACAATAGTTGAAGATTCAATTTCGAAGGAGTGATTGAACAATGCAAGTGATCAACACCTAGGAAGCCTCGGAGAGCTGTTGTCTTCGCCGCAGCTCAATTTTAGCTCCCGACCTCCCCGAGGTAACCGATATGATGATGTATCCATATAATACAACAAATTTTAGCAGCCTCATGCTTCCTACCGTGCACACATAGGTATTCCTTGTCATATAACATCTAGCTTATATAAGGGCTTTTCCAGATTAGATCGACTAGGGAGGGTATACCCTGATGTTCATTGGGGGAATCGATAGACCGAAATTTAGCATTCAGGGTCTTACACGAGCTCAAGAATTGAATTGACCAATAAACTGTCGAATGCAGCCCTTCTGTTTCGAAACAATCCAAACGACAACGACACACTTATATACTCCAGCCATTAAGAGTGTACACGTAGCAATGCATGTAAACAGCGGCTCGCGGGCACCTGCAGCTGGGTTTCTGCGGGACACATGCATTGCAGCAGAGCTTAGAAGAGGGTTTAAGCATAATACACGCTTGTTAATATGGACAGCAATTGCTTTCTTGACCTATCATCCTACGCAGCTGATCACACATGTTCGGGCTAGGCGAGGCGATTGTCGTGTCATATTGAAGCATAAGTTGTAATGATTTACATACCACGATACACATAATAATGATACACACTCGCTTTTTATTAGGTCGCCGATAACTCCAGTTTACTACATGGTACTCCCAGGTCCTAAAAAGGGAATCGCCGGGCTGCACTAAACTCCGGAACCCTAAGATTGCATGGCCCGTAACTGACGACCTCATTAGCTCGTCTTTCCAGTAGTACATACTATGTACGTACGTATCCACATCAAACAGGAGATGCCAGGAATCTTGAAATGCAAGCAATCGTTACCTTCGTTACCTAGACAGTTTTGGCTTCTGTCAAGAGCTCGTCAACGCTCGCCCTCGTGCGGCGATGCCTCGTGGGCTTCAAGGTTGACTGACAGGGGTTACCTTGCTCACCTACCTAAGACTTCCTAAAGCAGATGGTGAAGGCTTCTCCTTGGCCGTCCTTGAGCTGAGAGGTTATCGTCGACCTTTAGGGCTCTTCGGAATAGAGACCAGACTTCAGCCAAGCCTCGGTTTCACGCTGCCGACGGGCAAAATCCGTCCCGATCAAGCACATCAACTGAAGTTAAAGAAGTTAGGACTACTAGCGCAAGAGTTCCTGGGCATCCGATTAGTCAAATTAAGCATGCTAAGACTTTCGCAAAAAGATTGCTATGACTCGACTCTTAAGGGATCTAGATCAGCCCTAAGAGCTAATGTTTTCCCAAGCTAACAACGAAGGTGCATTTTTAGCAATACGGATCTAGAGGTCATACAGTCAAGCCTGAGTGGGTATCATTCCAAGTCTGCTGAGTTACAGGACTAAGAGGAATCTTGGATCGTGGGTTTCTGGAATACGCACCGAGGCTCCCGAAGGACATTTCACCAACCCCAAAGGCGAGTAGACGAGCGTCTCCACCAGCCTCACATTAACGAAGGACTAAACTTCAACCAGAAGGTTCCATCGAATAAGTAAGGAATGAAATGGAGTAGAAGCTTAGAGTAGCGCCCAGTCGTCTGATTGAATATGTCTCGCAGTCGTGGATTTCGCGCGTTATATCGATAGCAAGGCAGATTACCAAATAGTATCATGCGATTCTTATCATAGGCATGCTTTAGGACTATGATGAGTGTACCTGCGTATAACACTAGACGTGGAATCGAGCCCGCCTACACGCAAGTAGCATCAGAGGCTATCCTTGTATCTTGAAGCGATTCACACTTAAATGGCAGCACTTAGGAGATCGGAACGATATTAGCTTTATGTACTATGTAGGTGGGCATCATTCTGAATAGAAACCTAACCAGCTTCAGCCCAACATTTCCTAACTTCTCCACAGTTTATGGTAGCCAAGAAACTCACCCTGTAGCTGATGTTCGTGCGTTATATACATAAATATACATAAATGATGCGCAGGCAAAATCTTGAATCGCTCTTGAGCCCCTGAACTCTCAGAGGCATCAGCAAGCCTATTGGCAGAATCAAAGCAAGATCCATACCATTGACCGATTTATTCCCATTTATTCGAACGATCTAGTAGAAATTATGCATAAATGTTTTCCCGAGATGTTCCCACAACTCGGATCATTGCGGCGAGCTAAGAGTAAGCGTCATTATCTACATAGCTTCGAGTCTACTATGTACAAGTGTATGCCTACTCTAGCCGTAAGCTGGTAACATATTTACATTAGGCAATGGCGCGCTTCTTACAATTCGTAACGGACATGTTGCGAAGGTAGATCAGTGTCTGTGCGTATGAGACTTGCACCTAAAATCAGATGCTTCCCTCAAGGCCCCGCCATCTAATACCCATGGCTAGACTTCCACTGAAACATAACCAAATGTAGGTTGTCGCAATGGGGGCAGAGCACCTGCATGAGACTTTGAGTCTATCCAAGCTTGGAAGCGGTCATATGACGAGGTTGGAGTCGTGGTGGGCATATACCCTCCCATCAGGTGCCCTCCAACCTAATCTGCAAAGACACCAAGGCATTAAATATCATATACATATGTTCAAAGAGAAAGTGGAGAGCAAGGTGGCGTTTCCAAGACAACGTATGCTAAATGAATTATTAAAAGAGGTAGTCGAGAGCGAAAGGAGGCTTAGTGAACTTAACATCACATATGTTCAGTGTTAGGACTTTGAAACGGTTTGAGAGTTAAGGGCCTATCAATATCGCATGCATCTTCGTGTTCATGGAGCCGGTATGAGAGTGAAACTGATTTGTTTTGAAGACGTCCAAGATAATAAAATTGAAATAAATAAGGGAGAAATGGCGAATCTCCCATATCAGAAAGCACAATCGCCAAGATTTACAGAGTAGAAATGTTAACATCTACATGTATCACAACAACCTACCAGTTACATTATGCTCCTAATATGCTGGATGAGCTTGATACTACGACAGACTCGTTCCCCCGCATTCTAAGTAAGGGGTTAAACAGCCTTTTTCAGATTGTTATTCCTACATAACTCGAAACCAATCAAGATCCTAGCTCTATCCTTCCACTATGCTTGCTTCTCTCCACTTGCCCTCCTTCACCGCTAAGATCAGAAGACGAACAGATAGGAATCCCCCGCTAATGGCTCAACAATCTGTCTGCAATAAAGAACCTTTAAACGTATCAAGATCAGTACCCCTCTCCACTGGTGTTTGGTAGACAACAGTCACTTGCAGATGATACTACAATATCTCCAGCCCTGGTCAGTTTTATTGGATGCAGATTGCAGAGACGAATGATCCCAACTGATTATCTTTGGGGTTAGATTTCTGCTCTTATTTCACCAACCCCAGGGGCTCTGTAAACAAGCATTGCAGTACCTCCGATGTCACGATGCACGACGTGTTGCATACCAAGCGGTCATATGTAACTCCGAAAATTAATTCGACGTTCCAACCTAGATTTCCACGACGTCATTTGAACTACCAACCTATTCATTTTTTCTTCTACTTTCATCAACCACCAAGACCGAAGTCGTGCCGTTCGAATATGAACAGGTGAAGGGCATATGCAAAGCACTGACTTTTCCTATATTACAGACAGCGAGGTTTCCATATTCGTATCGTTCTACATATCTAAGAGATTGGCTGCTACATAGGAGGAGATGAGACCCACGGTGACCCTGCGGAATGCGAAGATCAAATTCAACGGTGGACCTCGATCCCTCTATGCCATGTAAGAAGAGATATCGTTAAGGTAAGAACAGCACCTTACTTCGTAGCGGCCACACTACTGCAGTATAGACAACATGTCCCTCAGTCCGACAGTCCACCAATAGGAGATTTAACCTATTGCCGAGCCAAAAACCACAGGGCGAACGAAGCTCGGTAGTTTAAAGCAGACGGTAGCATTACCTACTGAAAGGGGAATATACATGTATAATTCTTCCAACCCCTTGACTTCTACATACGTTCTAGCCCCCAGGCTAGTCTAGGGGGATGTCACAATAGTGCATGTATAGATTCTTGATTAGGTGCCTACATACGAACTAAACGACCCAAACCACAGAACCTATTTGAAATGATACTCTACCTAGGGTACAGCGCAGGATGTTGCGCCAAGTAATGGTTTAAGCTACATGTAGTTACTTATCTTCCTAGATACATCAAGAGGTCTATATTAACATTACTGCTGTGATAATTAGAAGAAAAGGAATGGACGACTTCTGTAGCTCGTGTTGTTTACTACTATGATTGAACGTTGTCAGTTTACTATGCATGTACCCAAGCGTTTGGAGATCTTTGACGATCACCCGCAATGATGGGCGTGGTCACCAGTGTGCTATAATATACATAGGTATTTAGGCGGTGTGCCAAGGTACCTATTGTAGGTACCTAAGGCAGGTTTCCATTCGCTACATGTACCTAACAACCAGGCCACCTTAGGTACCTAGCTGGGTACCTATGTAGGCTGCTAGGTTACCTAGTAGCGTCAGGATGGTAAGCTAGACTCGAAACCGGTTCCTCGAGGCCCACCAGACTGTTCTCAGCATGGCCTAGCCATTATCGGAAATTTGCGAGGCCTAATGCAATATTGCCGCGGGGCTAAACGCGGTTCCCAACTGGCCTCCGGGGAGATAACTTATCGTGTATCAAGAACATGATTCTGGAACAGTGCCACAGCGACGACTTGTGTCAGCCGGTTTGACCATTGACATCTCAATGCCGAAAGGCATCCACCTGGGTTCTCACAAAATGGTGTTCGGTTCCGCCCGACCGGTCGACTGCATTGATTAGTCTGGTTAGAACATTCAAGGAATACTCGGAGGTTTCATCTCGATTTGAATCATCGGGACCGCGATTGGCCGACTTTCGGTGGCACATTTCGGCTAACATACGCTCCGATCACTTCGCTCCAGGCGACCGTTGTGTGATATTACTCAAATGCTATTGTCGTCCACGCCCGTCGTAAGTTAAGTGAAACGAACTGTAGATTGATTTAAGGTAGCACCGAGTGAAGAGCCGCAGGCATGATCTTCTGTTGCACTGCGGACTCACAGACCATACGCTTGGCTGCCCCGCGTTTATTCAGCTCGATGGCGTACATACAGGTTGTCATGATTTCTTGATGATCTTTTGTGATCGCCCAAAGGACCAAGCTAAATAACTGCTAATGGCTTTCGCGGTCTAGGGAGGTCACTAACTAACCCAACCCATTCTGCATCAAGATAACCTAGTCTTGTCAAAGCTGTCCCTAATCTATGTAGCCACACCTCAAACGTTCGACCCCCCCCCTGCTATTGAGAGCCTTACCTAGATTGCAACCTAAACCACTTACTCGAATTGAGACCCATCTAGAAATGCAGGAACAGGTATTCGGAGCCTTCCTTAACCAATCAACCGTCTCAACAAGCTTCAGCCGCAAACAACTACCCTAACTAAGTCGTCATCCCCGCGATCTAGTTCGCTAATCGCCTAGCCTACCTCCATAGGTACTTTCTTTCATCTCGTTAACAGCAAATACGAGGCCACTATTAGCTAAAAACGTGGCCAGCTTAGCCTACATAGGTAAGGAAACGCTAGAAGAATCTAAGACCTAACCTACCTATGTATAGTTCTTAATCGCTTAGAAGTGTTACATACATAGTCTTGGTTGGGCAGCTATTTTGATTTGCGCTACGCTAAGCCATTATTGTAATCATCATTCCCGCCAAGTGAGAAATGCTGTTTGGAGTCTCGAAACTCATCGATATCTCAAGCCAAAACACAATTGTTTATGTCATGTACCTAGGTAGAAATGCTAATCCACTTAGTTAGTATTAATAGCTTAGCAAGCTACGAATAATGGCTATAAGCAGATAAGACTATATAGCGTACATTGAAATACCTAAGATAAATCACAGGTTATGATACTTAGTGTCAATTTTACAAGTTTGTAACCTGTCTCACCAATTGTACAGAAAACCGGCTCGGTTACGAACCTTATCGAACATAACCCCATACGTGCGTGCACACGGTCCGCTAAGAGGGGCCTGGTCTGACCATAAACAGCATGGATTACCAGAGTGTCAAACCACTTGGTGAGCAGGTCTTCACTAAATTCTTCTATCTATAAAGGTAGGTATGTACCTATCAGTAGGCCTACTTATCAGACGTATAGTGTGGGTTTAGCCCTAAGACTCTTCGTCGAACGCGATGTAACTTCAAATACCTCTTTGCCAGTTTCTCACACAAGTCAAATGCCGTTCGGTTTCATTACCTATGTACTACAGTAACAACCAAATCCAGCGTAAGTGAATGGTACCTTGACGACTAGGTATGTAGTCTAGACCCTATGTTGTTATGCAGATGTACATATGTAGGTAAGCAGGGGCAACCCATGTTTTCTCGCAAGGGGGTTCCTAGGTTTATTTTGCTTACCTCCACGCCGTAACGGCAGGCCTTACCTAAATGGGTAATCTACTTCGTCGCGAAGACCAGCCTGCGTAAGACATCTTATAACAGGTAGTGACTCGAATATGATCTTTATCTACATAGTAAAGATAGTATATTATAAGTTAGGATAGGAAATATGCCTCCGCCAACGATTACGTGTCTTTGTCACTTCAGCTACATAACAATTACCCACAATGCTATTCACGTAGCATTGATTTCTGTAAGCTATAAGATAAACCGGGAAAGCAAAGCCGATTGTCAATAGGATCCTCGCTACCATCGTACGACTGCGTAGACAAAATCAAGATTCAAATATTGGTTGTGCCCAGACTGTTCCACGGGCGGGGCAGACTACCCAAGTATGTAGTTATCAAAGGTGCATCGAACATAATAATCAGGAGGTTACAGGTTATGACATACGGCTTGATTAGCAACGAAAATGATGATCGTATGCGTGTTAGAATTAGCCATGCCGTATTGCTGCACTCGTCTCCAGCGAGAAACACGCAAGTACGGCAAATATGTAGATCCCAAATCCTTCAAGGGTCATTCAAAATGCCCGATGTCAAATTCTAGTAGGCGGCTGGCCTGCTGCCGGCCTTGGCTACATATGCTAAGGTATCCGCGATGCAAATACTACATACGCTAGACATTCCACCGCTGGATAATGAAGGAGTTACACATAATACTCGAACCACATGGGGGTTCATCGCGAGACATGTCTCACCCTTGCAGTAGATCCGTTGATCCACGTGTTGCGCGCATAGGATTTGCCGCTCATCGCGAACGAAATCTTGTAAATGTCATCTTCGTCACCATCTTCGTCATCCCTATCGGGTTCAGTTCCAGTCCAAAGAAACGAAACAAATTTAGCGCCCCCCGGCACCGTAACATCGGGCAGAGTAACGTCAGATATGGACCGTATTGTAGGTATGTACATAATACGTTTCTAATCATGTGGCTGGCTCTTCTCGCAGAACCCCTCCCCGCTTCATATCCACCCATCTATCGATGTAACGCTGAAGCGGATACAATTTACCAGGGTCAAGATACAGACTAGCTGAAAAAAGGGTATGCTCACAGGCTAGACTCGTTATAACCAAGTTGACCTGAAACAAAATATCCTACTTTGCTAAATTCTCAGGACACCTGAAACATACCAGACAAGTTTTTACTACCATAGTATGTAGTGAAGATATTCGGTTGTTTCGGGTAATCTCCGACTTTAGTCAAAAACCTAACTCGTGAAATGAAGAGAATGGACACAAGTGCTGTTACCCTCGGAAACTGATACAACTCGCCTTAGTGCCCTACGACCTGGACACTAGACGAATACCGCTGAGCACCCTTGCGATGCAGAACTGTCGATCCAAGAACTAGAGTAGTCTGAGCGGGTCCGCGAGATTCCTCTGCACTTACTCATGTCGTCTTATCGACGTTATATGTAGGCAGGTAGCCACAATATTACGCCGGATGGTTTCCCGCGGTGGCTTGAGTTACTTCGGCTGGCCGTGAATTTGTCCACATGAACAAGCCCGTATCATCGTATGCGATTCTCACTAGTCCGCCCTTTGATATGCAGAGTCACTTGGAGGAATATGCATGCGCCTCATAGAAAAAATAGAGGTACAGCAACTGAGCCCATGTCATTGTGGAGTGTTCTTAATGAGGGGTTCTGAGGTCACTGTAACTTTTGCTATAGATTCAGCCGCCGATCTGCCCCGGATAAGGTCTTCATGTGGGCTTGTACCCCCTGCTATCGGTTTGGGTAGGAGGATATCAAGGCTGTCAAGTTGGTCCAGACCGCGATGGACTGTTGGGTGTTCCGATGCGGGTAACGATTTTCGAGGCTCGGCTGTGTTCACTTTTCTAGATAGGAATGAAGGCCCAACTGCAGAACGGATCTCATGCAGAGGCGCATGAAGGATCAATCACGGGATAGTGCCCATAGTTATGGCCGGATACTGTGAGCCGACAACGTAGTAAATGTCTGGAAATACGTAATACCATATGTGATAACTTCGTAAGTACATCTTTAGATGTAGCGATATTGCTGATAACAATGGTTCATATGTCGTGAACGCTAACTATTATGATGTTAAGCTTCTAAAACCATAGAATAAGGACACCTTAGCTATAGCTGAATTCTACTATCTCTGTTAGGTATCAAATGTTAATCGTGCCCAAAGGGTACTGATGAATCGAGACCAATGAAACAAATTTTTGCTAATACATGAAAATAAAACTACGTTTATACCTAACTTAGATACCATAGTACGTAATATAATATAGGTATCTACATATTAGAATACATATGCAGCCTACCGTAGGTAGGGAATACTGCAGCAAAGTGGGGGACACCTTTTTCCGGGGAGAGATTCCGATGCGGCCCCCGGGTGCCCCCTTGTTTTCTGCTGCAGTTTTTCCAAGTTCGTTCATCGTGAGTGGGATTCTAAACCAGTCCAGCCCCCCCAAAAATATTTTCTTCGCTGTTCTCAAATAGTACCAACTAACTTGGTGTTAGTTTCTTCAACTACGGAGTATATGCGAGAAGTCCTTGTAATAATGCCTTCCCCGCCGGTACGCTTCCGAGAAAGGCGCCATTTCTGCCATGAAATCCGCCTATGGAAGCTTTGTGCTGCAACACGATCCTCTGCTGCAAGCTACCGATTTAATGTATGTACCTGCATACTGATCAACGAGTCGGAACTTTTTATTTTCGCTGACGAGATGAATCGATAGGGACTGCTATACCCGCATTTACTATTCCCTGCTACTACGGAATGAAATATTGCTGCAAGGTGAATCGCCTATCCCCTTTCTGCCCCTTCTCACCGAAGCGCTGTCCCGTCTCATCTACCCCTTTTACCATATCGCGACAACGTCTTGTCTATCATCACAATGAAGACTCCTCCCTCTCCACTCAGTCGCATTCGGAGAAATATCACCTCATTTTATTGCAGTTCGCGCTACGGCACAACGCTGCGACGAAGGAAACTCGCGATGAACTGCAGGAGTTCGCAGCTACTAGGCGATCGCTTCAGTTCATGTATGTACGATTGATGAATTGCCTCCACTGCCAACTACCGGCACCGGGGAGAGGTATAAAAGGCGAGTAGTATACCGTGCTGCTACAATCCACTGTGAATTGTTCCCACTGCAGTGATACGATGTCACGTCGCAGAGAAAGGGTTTACCAATGGATTGCGATTGGTAGCTTAAAGCGCTGGAGATATCTTGAAACTCTTTGCTACCCTAACCAACATTATCTATCTACCTTATCTATCAAGAGAGAAGAAAATCTTGATCCGGTTTCGCTCTCGCCTTTTCCCTGGAAAAGGTTGAAAATGGCAGTACCTGGGCGCCCCCCCGGAGAAAACCCGACGTGGGATTGCATATGCAGGTCCGGAGTCAGGGGAATATGATGTATCGCTTCACCTTTTAAGAGTTCTCCCCACTCTCCCCTAACCTCGGGGACGTCCAAAATCAGATGTCAAATGTGACGAAAGAGTCCGGGCTGCATTACGCGATCAGAAGAAGTCTAGTGTCAAGTGACAGTGATGTATGGCTTGCGACAAGTTGGGTGCCGGTCAACCCAACTCTGAACGAATAATACTCAGTATTAAGTGACGATACGCAGGACTCTGCAGGTTTGCTGTCGTCCGTCGTTGGTGTTTTTGACCGTCTCCTGTTTCGCTGCGCTATCATCTCGCAGGTGTGCACGTACAGGCTCCTCGGGATCGGCCCCATCAGAATGTCTGTTCGCCACGCCATTTCTCTTTCGTGCAGCTTCGAAGGATCGGGAAGCATTGGTCTTGCATAAGGTCTATCTACGACAAAAGCACTCAATTACAGCGATATAGAAGCTTCAATTGAAAATTCGCTTCACACCGCTCTTTGAAGCTGGAAAACCTCAGATTCTACAGGTCAACTCTACACATGCACATCGCTTACCCAGGGGTTCCCGCGAACAGACATCTCTAGGCAGTGGCAAGTAGGCTATATGAAACGCGATGCGACCACCTGCATGGAATTGATGCTAGTTTGCGGGCGATAATGGACCTTTTGAGATAGTTGATGGATCTCGAATCTGTTGTGCTTTGATCTCTGCAAGCAATCTTTGGCGTAGAAGACCGAGCAATTGAACGTGCTCAGACCTAGGCGTTGGGCTCTAATTTTACCATAACTAGGATTTCATGCTCCTAGGATTTTGTATGTTTGAGATATTGCAATCTATCCTTTTCTTGACTGACTGTGTAGAGTATTGTAAATTTTTGAGAATGCGGCCAAGTAGGTATCAATGTGCCATCTAATGCGAGTAAGACTCAGCTTGTTGCTGATATGGTTCATTCTCGATTTCGCTCAAGGCTTCTTGAATGTTCAAGTGCACTAGTGAATGATTCTGCGCGTATTTTCTAAAGGCGAAGGTTCATAGCCCTGGAGGTTATGATCTTGAGCTCAATTCAGTGCGTCGCTACGAGTTGTTGAGGTACTTTCTGTAAGAACTTCTCTGAAAGCCTACACGACCATCCCTAATCCAGAGGAACCGACAGGCAGACGTCGTCAGATGAAATATAGAGTAGTGCTGTGAGAAGATGCGGTCCTCCGTCAAACCCTCGATCTCCGAGAAGTCAATATTTCGATAAGCCGTCGAGCATGCCAATTGTCAAGTATCCTTCTCGACCGACCGAAACTTGAAATATGCTCGCATCACTCACTACCATAGACGTCGCGTTGTTTGACTGCTAGTACGGATGACTCCAAAAGAACGGAGATCTCAATATGTTCTAAGAGACGATCTATGGAAACATCACCCCCTTAATCGCTTGTCTCTCAGCTTAGGGTACTACCTCTTTGATCAAATAGGTACATGTAGACTGACGTTATGAAATGCTAACATGTCGACACAGTTTCTCATAAGCCCTACTCGACTTGTAGCCTCGGACTAAACTTGCTCGGTCTGATGAATGCGAGCCTCTCCCGTGTAGTCTGTATTGCTACCAGTAGATAATCCAACGCTGGAGGTAAGCAACTCATCTCTTCAACCAAGGCCTTAGATATCGATCTAGTCTCGGAGGCCTAGATGTTATTATTTCTAAGCTGATTCAGACAATATCTAGTTGCAAATTTTGGCCCTGTACCTACCTATATAACTTGATACCACGATCAACGCAAACCCACGATACTAACTTAGCCTCATAGTGGGTGCATTATGGCGAGCCAGACCGCCGGTTTGCATATTAACACCCCTCAGAAGCACTTCTTTCTGTGTCCCTTTTACCAGGCTTGCCCTTCATTTCGATGTGCAAGCCTCGGGCATAAACTCGAACAAGACTCCCTATCGAGCGGGTCCCCTTGCGCTGCCAACGAACAACAGCCTGTCCCAACAATGAGGCTCCGTCACGCGGAAGAGCCAATTACCGAGACATTATGTAGCTAGCCATCGTATGGAGCCATAATAGCACACCGTCGATAAGCCACAGCGTACCTGTTAGCGACTTTCCAACACGTGTCAGTGTCACTCCATACACGCGATTCACCGAATGCTAAACCCACCATGATGTACATCCACATGAACGAAGAAAAGAGAGACATCATGACGACAGAGGCGTTAGGGAAGACATTTATCAGCAGTTATCTGAGTCCGGCCATTGCATACTTCCAACCTGCCACGTTGCCCCTGATCCATTGAGCCTCAAACCACGGGTACTCTATACATAATGTTTTTAGAACACCACACTTTTGACACAGCTTTCTATGTAGTAAGTTGTAGCCACTCACTATGCGTGCTTGATCATTCTTGTGGTTGTACGAGAAGTAATTGTGATACTCTGGCGGTGACATTCACCTGCGTAGCTAGCTTTTGACATGCAGTAGGCAGACCCGGTGACCTGGTACATGGTATCTAATTATAGTTTTCCTTTTCTTGCTTCATAAAATCACGATGCAAGTTAATGTAAATGATGCACGGCGGCTACCTGCCTCCAGTGTGCTGTGACTTCTAGGGCCAACGGTACTAGAATCAGGAGATAACAATCTTGCTCTCCCTCTCTTTACTTCTCGGTTCTAGCTAACATGCACACAATACCTTGAGTATGAATCAAGGGAACTTCCCACCTGCACGAGACCGAGTACTAGGTAGTCGTAAAACCCGAGATGAGGCCCTTGGAAAGGGTAATACCGCGATGTGTTCCATCTACACCGTCTCAGACTTAGAACAATTCGTATGCAAGTATTATCTCACCGGTAAGTATGCTCTTCGGGACCGAAGGTGCCGTCGTTTTGATCTGGCAGATCAATTTACACCTTGTCTCTCTCTCGCAGACGCACAAAAAGCCGAAAATGCAAGGGAGTTCGCGAAGTCCACCTAGCCACCTACTGTGTGACCTTCCCTTGCTCGACCCGAGAGCTTGGGACCGCGCCGGCACTGAGACGCGTGTTGACATCGAGCCGCAACGCGGGGATTGCTCCGTACGTGCGAAAGGGGACGGTAGCATTCAGCTATGCTACGCAAAACATCAAACCTCCGTGGCTCCTCTATCTGGCGTATACGGAGTTCCTTGACGTCATGTATGAAGACGAAACAACTACCACCCGAATGTCTTGGTACGCTTCTGGGCTATATGTGCGTGTACAGAACAGGAAGGAAATTCTAGAAACTCTGGGACCTCATGTAGGACGCTTTTGATGCCCATCCGGGGGGCCTGTAAATACCTTGCTTAGCTTTGTCGCATTGAGTGCTAGGCCTAAACATTACTTTTCGGCATATTCATTTGCACTAGCCCGGGGGGAAGCGGTCTGAGGAGGAACGTGCGATCGTTATGTTGTTCTATGATCTATTATAGGTATGGACGATAGGTATCTCGAAATGTGACCCGCTGGGAACACACCTCGCCGGTACCAATCCCGTAGCTGGGTCTTCATTACTAGCACTGATTTATCTTGCCCTCTTAAACATTCAGTATCTTGGCTGCTTGGGTAAGTAGGTAGACATCCAATATTGAATGGGAGCGGCTCGGAGTCACCGCAATATGGCCAACTGTCAATTTCGCACTGACCTGTCCAGGAGGTTGTACACCTAGCACCCCTAAACGTCAACCGGAAGTCTTCCATGACGCTTAATACCCGCGCATAAGTCGTATTATCCTGTGCCACGTTGCCAATCGTTCTTCCACGACCCGTTCCACTGGGTCTGACCACCTATTGTGGTGTCAACCAGATTGGAAGCGACAAGACCCATACCTGAAATGGATAGACACCGCTTACTCGTGATTCAGGATTCATCATGCGAGGAGAGGCATTCGCCACGAGCGAACGCCGGACCGAGCTAGTTTACCAGGGGCCCTTTCAGCGGGATCGCCTCGAGTTCGGTCGATGGAGCAGAATAGGCAAGAGTGGAACTATAATACTCTATCCATTGTCAAAGCTGTATGCGGCTACTTCCGAACACGCAAGTCCATGAATACACTAGAATTTCGAAAGGCATTGTCGTCGTTCTAGACTACCCGGGCTCCCGGTCATGTAATACGATCATTATGCATCCGTCGCTCCTCTACCTGATGGATAACACCTGCTTAGGCGTACATGACATAGCTACCTAATCTACCTACCTAACACAGTCAGCGGTGAGAAGTTTTCCATATGTGGGGGTTAGTTTCTGGGATGGGTCATAACGTAGAACGGCACATGAACTCGGCCCGTATCAGAATCTATATGGGAGATCCAGACCGCGGATTCTGAAGCTTGTCCAGTTCTAAACATAGCTATTCCCCATCCACACATTTGGGCAAAAGCTGCATGATTTTGAACCATATTGCAGTAAGAGGAGAAAAAAGGGGTACTGACTTCAGACTGTTGCTGGTACCTAGGTAGGTAGCTAGAAACAGCTCTGGCTCGACATTTGTCCAACTTCAATTGCACCTCGATAGCTTAATCTTTGGGTGCGATTACTGGATCCGTAGTTTACACCAGCGTTACTTGTAATGTTAGTGTTCGAATAGGAGGTCTGGGGACACGTAAAGGGCTGGACCTGAACACTGAGATACAGGATTAGAAGAGTTAAGTTTTAGTCAAGCAGATAGTCCTTTCGAGATAAAATAGGCAATCATCGTAGTTATGCGTTACCTCTTTGCTCTTCTGTAGGCTTCACAGTAGAATGCTCTGTGACGTGTTCCTTGTAAATTCTTGCTTGTCCATCTCCCGCCTCCTTCCTTCCAAGAGCGTCCGGCAGCCCGAGGATACGTGGCCTCGTACACTAATCCGACTAGAGCTAACAAGAACGGCGTAATAAACGTATAGCAAGATACGTACACACGCTTTGCTATCCCTAACCTAGAAAATACAAGCCTGCAGTGGGTGGAAAAAGTAAACATCAACGGGAAATTTTAGATCCCGTCAAATCAACTTTGAACAGATACAAACGCACCGAATAATACTTGAAAAATATAAAAATAACAAGTAGTTATTCTTTAATAATTATTCCCATACATAGCGAATTAGCATATATTCGTATTTGACTCGAGAAAGGAGCATGTCGTGCGTTCTATCGTAGCTTAAACAATATGATTTACGGAAAAGGGGTCGTCGGGCAGCAGAAAAAAGAAGCATTCTTCTCTCCCCTTTCAACTTCATCCGTATTTTCCTATGAACCTACCTATCCTCTTGTTTAATACAACACGATAGGAGTATGTGTATATGAGTTTGAATACGTGAACAAATTTACGTGATCTAACACTTACAACCGCTACCGTATTAGCAAGAGACTTCATGATACCCGATATGTGTATCAACTCCAATTCACCCTAAGCACCGAAAACCTCCAAGCTCTCTAGACATAACCTGTACCTCGAATAATATCCAGCAAACATTTACAATTTGCCGAAGATACTTTATCTTCAAGCATCACCCTTTTGAAGCGAAGACCTCTCCTCGGGGTTGTAGTGTCATCGTTTTTAACACCAACGTAGCGATACGAATAAGGACTTGCGAAAGAGCAACGGAGCAAAGCATATCCTCACCCAAGGACCTACTCAACCTGTGCGCAATAGAAGCTACCAAACAATGTCTACCACGATACACTCCCTCGCCCATCTTTTCAAATATACACAATACCCTAGCAATACAAGCAGCATCGTACACACCACACCAACACTACCAGAACGGGCACTTAAACCAACATCTACGAAGACCTAAGAGAACCCAACCCATCCATCCCCTACACCACAAACAGCACACACCTCACCTCTTCAAGTCTTTACTTTTTGATCTTTATTATTTTGAAAACAAGTGCCTATCGCAGCATAACCTATGACCTAGCAAACCATGCGTCCCCATACAGAAAGCGGCGACACGAAGAATACCAGCAGCAGCAGCAGTAGAGTAGGCAAGGCAGCACATCAATAGCGAAGTCACTACCTAGCACTGGAGAGTATCCATCCATCAAACCATCCGTCCGTCCATTCATTCATTGGTAACGCAGTATCTCGATTTTGGAGAAACCACCGCGTCGCGCGTACGCTACATACATGTAGGGTTACACTTATGTAAGCCATACCCTTCGCCTAGCCCTGCCACACCATCATACTGAAATGACGGTGTGGTGGGCTGCGCTTGCGTATCGATATTTTTGATTCTTCCGTAGCAGAAGCTACTCTTCTTATTTGCCTTCAATCCCTCCTATTAACGCCTGTCGTTCCTATGCTTGACATTGACAACCTCGTTCCCAACCACCTCCCGCCAGTCCTAATCGTGAAGGTAAGTGAGGAGAGATTCCGTCGACCGAGTGCGCAGCCAAACATCACCTGCCGGGCCTTCACGAACTAGGTGCAAGACCACCAGGTGCCGGCGGCACAGGCGGCGGCGGTCTTCCGTTGTCCTCTCCGGGAGAAGGGGGTGCCAACTCGCCCGGGGCCGGCGGTTTGGCAGACGACGGGACAACCATCGAGCCCTTGGGGACGGCGATACGGTCGGGCAGCGGCTCGCCACGAATGACCTTCTCAACCTCCTCTTTGCTCAGAGTCTCGTATTCGACGAGGGCCCTGGCTAGCAAGTCGAGTTCTTTGCGGTGATCTGTCAAGAGCTTTCGAGCGCGCTCGTACGCCTCATTAAGAGTGCGTTGAACTTCCGACTCGACTCGAGCTCGGGTTTCGCTGCTCAGGGTTTCGTAACGGCTTCCATACTCCATGTTTCCGAGCTTAGCAGACATGCCCAAGCTAGCGACCATCTCGAAGGCAACAGCGGTGGCCATTTGAAGATCCTGAATTGCGAATGTCAGCAAGATTATCTTTACAAAAAAAAAAAAAAAAAGGGGGAGGGAGGGAGAATGATCGAGGAAAATTCTTACCGACGAAGCACCACTGGTCACCTGGTTAATTCCAAAGACAATCTCCTCGGCAAGTTTGCCTCCTAAAGCCATATCTATACGGGCTAGATAGTTGGTGATGGTGTAGGAATACTTGTCCATTTCCGGAAGAGATGCGGTGTGACCTAGGGTGTGGGCTCGAGGAAGAACCGTGACTTTGTACAAGCTCGATCCGGAACCCTTGGTCAACAGGCTGACAAGAGCATGACCAGCCTCGTGATAAGCCGTCATTTCCTTCTCCTCGGCGCTGATGACCATCGTCTTTCGCTCGGCACCCATGATGACCCTGTCCTTGGCCCAGTCGAAGTCTTCCCTCCTTACGGACAAGGCCTTCGCCTTGCTAGCGTGAACAGCAGCTTGGTTGACAATATTCTCGAGCTCGGCTCCGGAGAGACCGCTAGTACCCAGGGCGATAGCTTGAAGATCGACGTCCTTAGCAGCTTTGATCTTCTTGGAGTGGTGCTTTAGGATAGCGAGGCGACCACGAACATCGGGCAGGTCGACGGTGACGTGACGATCGAAACGACCAGGACGG
This sequence comes from Hypoxylon fuscum, assembly GCA_022578945.1. Lineage (NCBI taxonomy): Eukaryota > Fungi > Ascomycota > Sordariomycetes > Xylariales > Hypoxylaceae > Hypoxylon > Hypoxylon fuscum. The sequence continues at coordinate 67,151 of MU399900.1, read as the reverse complement.
GTAAGGGCCTTGTCAAGCAACTCGGGGAAGTTGGTGGCTCCGATGATGATAACACCGCTGGTCTGATCAAAGCCGTCAAGCTCGGTGAGAAGCTGGTTCAGGGTCTGCTTAACGTAGGCGGCATCTCTCGCATTACGGCGGCCTCCAATGGCGTCGAGCTCGTCGATGAAAACGATTGCAGGTGACTTAGACTTGGCTGCAGCAAACAAGTCACGGACTCGCTTGGCGCCGACTCCAACGTAGACCTCGTCGAACTCGCTACCAGACATGTAGAAGAACGGAACACCAGCTTCACCAGCAACAGCCCTGGCCAGAAGCGTCTTTCCGGTACCGGGAGGACCGACCAACAGAATACCTTTGGGAAGCTTGCCACCGAGTTGGGAGAACTTGTCGGGGTTGCGCAAGAACTCCACCATCTCTTGCAACTCTTCCTTGGCTTCGTCGGCACCGTGAACATCGGAGAAGCGCGTCTTCTGGATTTCAGGCTTAACTTCGCTGTCGACGACTCGACCTCCGGGTCGTTTCAGAACACTCAGGGCTTCGATGAGCATGGTCACGACAACCAAGCTGAGGTAAGTGAAGAGAGCAAACCACAAGAGGAACTTGACCCATCGAAAGACACTACCACCTAAGGTTTCGTCGACAACAACGTGAAGCGGACCGTCCTTAGCGCCCGTCGCTTGCCCGCTCTTGGAGACGGCCAAGTTACCACCGCGAGATCGAGCAGCCAGAGCTTGGGTCACAGCCTGAACTTGTGTAGGTGTCAGATCGCCGGGCAAGTTCTTAACAGTTTCGTTGATGTCTTCATTCTGAATTCCCTGTCCACCATTTGGGGTCAACATGTTCAAAGCCTTGGTGTAAGCCTCGGTAGCAGCGGGATTGGAGGCAAAACGACCGGACTGATATCTCTCGATGATGATAGCAGGCATGTTGGCTTTCAAGAGAGCCTGGTAAAAGGCATTCTGGGCGGTGGCACTGGTCGGGTTCCTGTTGGCAGATTCTTCCATATGAGCGAGCAGGTTCCTGGACAGCCCGCCGGTCTGGAAGGACCTTCGTTGTGACATTGCCATCTTCATCAACGGGCTCGGGCTCGGGCTCGGGAATGCGCGTAGACCGGTAGATGTAGACATGGTTCGGAGCGGGAGATACTGAGGGAACAGACGGTGCACCACCGGGTTCGACGCGACGAGGGCCGTTCGTTGCATGCTCGAGATGGAGGAACGAATGTCGAAAGGAGTGGGGATATTCTTTATAGAGGCTGTTGATGCGAGACGGGCATCGTGTCGAGCATCTCGAAGGAACTCGGGAAGCGCAAACTTGGTAAGTTCATGAGCTGGCTTAGGCTGGACATTTGTTGTTTGCGGATTCGATTTGACGTTCTGAGTTCGAGATGATTTCGGATTCAACGACGGTAGAGATGGCGCTCGGAATGATATCCTGAGAGTATTTGCAATTGATGGCCATAGATCCGTCGTCGCCGCCGCGATACTCGGCAGAGCTGACGTCTGTAACGCCATGGCGACTAGGCTTGATAAGCGCGCGTTACCGTTTTCGCTTTGGGTGTCGCCAGTCTGTTGTTGTTTTTTGTTGTTGTGATACAATTACTTTTGTTGGTTTGGAGTATGAAAAACAAAACAAAAATGCGCAAATACAACGGGTGATGATGGCTCAAGTGAGTGATCGAATTAAAACACCACCACAAACCAATCACCTCATGTAATGGCTAATAGAAAATAAATTCTACCGTAAAAGAAAAAAGAGAAGAGCGATCAGCTTCTAATTGGTGTTGGAGGAGGCCGCATTCTCTCCTCAAAAAGATGAGAGAACGAATTGCGAAGCCTTACAGTAACAAAAAAAAGAATATGTTACGGTTAAGAAAATTGCGGCGAATCTAATGAGGTTTTGGGTTCGGGTCCAGTTGACGTTGGTGATCGACCCGCACCTACCACTTGCTGATCCACTGTCCTTTACCAATCGGCCGGTTATCGGCAAAAATCTAGCACCCTCTGTACCGTCTAATCGCATACATTTGTCAATAATCTGCTCAAATCACGGCTACATACAAATCTTGTTGGGCTTATCGATACCAATTAGTGTGGCATGTCGTCACACCATTTGCCATTTGCCATTTGCGATCGGATCTCCGACGCGACCCAGAATGGTATTTACATACATAGTATGTAGTATGTAGATAGGAGGTACATATTCATTTAGGATTTACTATGCGCTTATAAAAAACATGGCAGAATCATATTACTATTTCAGATTTCAGATTCATTGCTGAACTGGCCATCAAAATATCCCCTTTCCCACTCCATCTGACTACCTACTTAGGTTAGGTAATCAGTCATCCTTGGTTAGTCCGCGGCGAATCGCAAGAACGTTGTCCACGATCACCGCATCGATACCTTCCTTCACTTGCCGCTATACCGAAGGAATCAAATTAGTCCCTGGTTCACACAATGCAAAACGGAGTATATGGGAGCGACTTACCTGTACAAGAGTAGGGTCATTGTTCTGGGTGCCATAGCTGACGCATATCAACCCCGTTTGTTTCACCACCTTCACCAACCTAGGACTGTTCACAAACGGCTCCGCGTTGCTTACAATCCCTAATAGATTCCAACGGCTAGCAAACCGGACTGCCTCCTGAAGACTGCTGGCCCTGATGTCGCTAACCTCCTCGGTCCCCGCGTCCGTCAGAAACATGATAGGAATGCTGGGCTGCTTGAAACTGAGGCAGAGACAGATATCAGGGTTGAAGCTGCTGAATATGATATGCCGGCCCTTGGCCAGATCGTACACCTTGGAGAGAACCGTGTCGCAGAACGAATTGAGCTCGATGGCGTACGTGTCCATGTCCTCTTTCTCACTCTCGAGTAGCATAGGATACTTCATCTCGATATTGAACCCCACGTTCTCGGGCACCTTCTTAAAGAGCTCCTCGAGCGTCGCAAAAGGAGCCTGCACAAAATTGCCCCGAGTATTGGCCTTGTAGCCCTTCTTCTTGAAGTTGAGCGTATACTTCATGCGCTCGTCCAGGTTGTTCTTGACGCCCTTGGCCAAATCCACGGAGAGAGATCGTTGTCTAGTTCCCGACTCCTTAACACCATTACTATTGGTGTCGTCCCTCTTTCTCTCCGGCAACTCCTTGCCAGGTCTGGGGTGCGACTCGTTGTTGATATGAAGAAATTGCTCCAGAGTCAACGTATGAACCGGTGCATCTATGCCCGTCTCGCTCACCAAGAAATCATGGTAGATAACAGGAACATGGTCCTTGGTTAGCTGCACATCGAACTCGACGTAATGAGCCCCCAGATTAGCTGCAGCAATAAACGACGAGACCGTGTTTTCGCCAAGCTGGAGCGATTTGTTTTCCAGGAAGTTCTTGCCAAGGCCACGATGACCGAAAACCATGGTAGACGACAGCTTTTTCCAATACGTTTGCTGCGAGTTGACTTCCATGTTTGGATGCGAGAATGGTGTGATGATGAGAAAGTTGAAGTTGACAGCGCCGATGACTTCTAGATTTGCGCCTAGAATTGGTACGCACACGTCGCCCTGAAGGTTCATCCTTTTCGTCCCAAGCGAGGGACGGACCGAGGACAGTAAGGCTACGGCGCGGCCTATCTTGTTCTTCTCATTTCCAGAGTAAGTCGGCACAATATCGAAGAGCAGTCTGACGTTCGAGGCATCTGAAGTGGTAAATAAGATTGGCTCAGTAGAAATGTTCTCATGTACCGGCAGGTCAATAATCGTAGGATCTCCCTGTGCGCCTTGCGCCGACACCACAATAGATAGGGCCGTATCTAGCTGATTCGTATGTGCTTCTGCCAAGGGAACACGGTCGAGTTTGACAGCATCGGCATTTTTTCGCATATCCATCGACCCTAGGCTCACCATCACGAGGCTGCGATCTTTGAGATAACGGTGACCAAAAGACTTGATTGGCTCCGTGATTCGAGTGCTGCCATCTGACCTTCGGTCCTCGAGAGATGAAGTTTCCGGAGGTGGAGACGGCGGAGACGGCGGTGTTTGAGTTTCCTCCACGCCATTAGGAGACGGAGAATTGACTGTATTCTCCGCAAGAAGCTTCGAAATCTGCAGATGTCCCCTTAACGCTGCATGTTCTTTAGCTGTCCATCCGAAAGAGTCCGTCTTACCAGCTTCCGCGCCAGCTTGGACCAGAAGTTGCGCCAGGGGAAGATGCCCGTCCACGGCCGATATATGCAGAGGAGTCCACGCGAACGATTTCTCCGTCAACTCTAGGTTTGCTTTTTGTTCAGCTGAACCCTCGAGCAAGATCTTGGCGCATTCTACATGTCCAAATCTAGCGGCAATGTGTAGTGCCGTCTCACCCGTCTCGTCTTGCCAATTGATGTCTACACCAGCTTCCACAAGCATTCGCACGATGGACACGAAATTCGATTTTGTGGCCAATGCCAACACGGCGCTAGACTTTGACACTGGTTTCCTCCCAGCTCCTTCTTTATGAGTCAGCCCCTGCCAATTCTCACCCTGTAAGAGGCATTTTGTTGTCAACGGGTGACCACCCATCACCGCCAAGTGAAGCGGCGCATTGCCTTCTTTATCCTGCCATTTGGGATCATCAATCCCATCCTCGACATTGAATTGGCCCCACTCCTGCATTTTCGTCATGAGAATCTGGCAGAGAACGACAAAGCCAAACTGAGCGGCATAATGCAAGGGAATGCGCCCCAGAGAGTCTTTAGTTGTAAGAGCTTGCCATTGCTCTCCCTGGAGGCAATCGAGGAGATAACACAGAATCTGTACCGTTTCGTCTTTTTTACTCAGTAACTTAGGGTCGGAGTCATTGCCATTTGCTGCCCGCGTCGAAGTCGAACCATTGGCTTGGATCGGCGCAATGTAATGGCTGTTGTAATGAGAACTGATCGGAAGAGACACCGCGTTGGGCTCCAGGTCACTTGCTAGAGAAGTCTTACTTCGTCCAATGTGGATGACGAGTCGATGTATGCAGTTGCGTTCGTTCAAGTCATCTGGTTCGTCCAGAGTCTTGATTTGCTGCAGTAGATACGCGATACAGGCCTTTGATCGAGCGGAAATAGAACGTTGAAGAAGGTTCAGTAGCATTCCCTGGGAGGCCGGGTCGAGGGTCAGTAAATTTTCGGAAGTTAAACTATTTTGCAGCGTCGTGACATCGTCCTTGCGGATTGCAGCATCTAACTTGTCGAGGGTACCCTGTGGAATGCTCAACATGGCCTTGGCGGTCACTCTTCCAAGCGATCGCACTGAACGTGTAGATTTGTCCGACATGGCATCGTCGAAATTCTGGGCATCTCCCAGTGCTGATAGCCATTTGTTGATCTCATTGATCAGCCGTACAGTGGTAGTGTCCTTGGCAAATGGTTTAGGATCGACCTTGGTCGTGATATATCGTTGCTGGGTTGTCGTATTCGGCACTTTCTTGTCTAGCTTCTTGGTAATCTTGACAAAACCTCTACGGTTGATCTCGCCGAACCATTGGAGATTCCTTAGCTGGTTTCGAAGTTCGAGTAGAGCTCCCATTAGCTCCTCGCTCTCCTGGTCATCTAGGTCAGTCACCACATCGGGGCTCCGGCCATATCTATCCTCGAGTAGTTTGATACGGCGATGGGCCTCGGCGAACTTCTTGTTATAGAAGGAGTCGACGTCCTCGAGGTTACGGTCCAGAGCGAAGAAGAACTCTGTTGGGTTTAGGTTAGGGGATACAACCGGATTCGACGCAGTGTCGAAGAAGGCAGCCCACCTGCTAGATCAACCTCCTCTCCCGCCTTCGCAGTCTTCGTAGCGGCCTTGATCAACTTCTTCAGACCCTTGTAATTGATATACGAAGACGCCCACTCGGGGACTTGGTTACGAGGTAAACTATGACGATATGTGAGCAGTTATCAAAAGAGACACGGGATGTCTAATTTGTTGATGAATCCTACTTTCTTCCGAACTTCATTTTGTAGATATCTTTTCTCTATTACGCTTAACAGGGAGATTAGATTTCAACCGCGGGACGAGCGTTAGGTAATGGCTATATCGAGTCGATCTAGATTCTAATGTCTAGGTAGGTAGCGAGAGAGCAAAATCGGCAGTGCGAAACTACCGGTACGCTTAAGGGCCATTAGCATGACGTGTAGTTAATTACAGCTGTTACTACTAAATGGTCTTACAATCAATGGCTCGGGTTTCTAAGTGGCGCGTGAGAATTGAGAACCGCCGGAGGAAGAACAGATGGCAGCATACAACAGTGGAAATCTAAACCATCAGCATGACGGGTAATCTAAAGTCTTCGGATAGGTCGAACAATATGATGTAGTCGGCGGATATCACGGATAGCCAGTCGACTGAGTTTCTTGCTGTCGAAGGCAGATATTTGGCGCCATTGATGTCTCTCAGACCTGGGAATGGAAAAGATCACTTTCCTCGTGTAGCATAAGAGGGAAAGATGTAGGTAGGACGGGGGCTTTGCTTATTAAAGTTTTTACAATGGCGAGGTGTTTTCCTGTCCACCTGTACCTATTTGTGGCAGAGTCTGGGGGAGAGAAGCTTGGAAGCATACATGCAATAGAAAATGCAGCTGGTATCCCTAGCCTAGCCTAGTAGCTCCATTAATAACCCATCGAACCTTACAGTGACGCAGTGAACCCGTTCTAATCTCCACTCTTTTACTTTTCGGGCGGTGAGGTTTAATTCATTAAGGTTCCTTGTTGGTTCGTGGAGTTCTCAAGGGCCAGTAGATCCTTGCCGTGGACAGACGTGATGTCGATTGGGGAGTCTGATTGGCCACCCGGAAGCACTACAAAGATGCCCACAGGGGGCAATCTTGAAGTACCAAGTACCTAACTAACCTACAAACCTTTTAACACCTCACCACGGAGTACGGCGGCTCCGCCTTTGCTACATCTGCCAAACCAAGCTTATTAGGTCCCGTCCTTTCACCCACTCGGCATCTCTCGCAAGTTTTACCGAATCATCATCTTACATGTAGGTATCGCGATGGGTAGTACAAATATGCTAGAAGCCGCATATGTCAAAGAAATTGAGCAAATCCGCAAGAGGAGCCCCAGGCTGTGGCAATGTCACTGTACCATCCATCACTATAATTATGCCATGTTTATCTATATACACTTTATCCAATATGATTCGAGATAATCCCGCACACCTGAGCATCTACACCTAAGGTATAAGAACCAATTACACCTAGGTAGGTAGATAGATATCATATATCACGCACGAAGAGTACACGCATACAAGCAGGAGTATTTCGGGTTCTACAATAAGTACCTATCTTTCCAATCTTGTAATCTACTAATAATCACGTAACATCCGGTGTCGGACTCATACCTGCATAATGCCCCCTGGCAAGCACCCTGAATACGATGAACGCCAGTTAAATATTTGTATGCGTGGTCTATGTGTAAGATATCGTAATTTATATACAGGGGGGCAGAGGCCCGGCTCGAGACTTCTTAGTCTTATGCCAAGCTTCTCCGGATCCAATTACGCTAGACCCTCTTCTTCGATTCTGCAGGGCACACCTCATTCTCACCCCACCACTTGGATTCTCATCCTAGGTAAGATAGCTACCTAACGCGGCGACGGAAAGGTGGGCATCCCCGTCACGCAGCACGGATGGGGATGGTGACCGGAGATTTGTGATCGACCACTCTGAATGCAGCCCCTTCTCGATGTCTGCGTGGCTTGTTGCGGGCCGTCTTGGAACAATACCATTTGGTCCGTCTGCGCCCCTTACCATGAGTGTTGCTTCCTCAATGCTTCTTGCTGCGGGGTTTTCTTGATCGCATGATTCAGTAGCATCTGTTTGCTGGGTATCCGTAGCTGCGGAAGCCTTGTGGAGGGTCCTCCGCATGAGATACTCGAAGAGCTTTTCTAAAGGCGTTTCGTACCAATTCGGATAACTCACCCTAAGCCACCTCTGTCTGTCGCCGGAGAGGCTTGCAAATAACATTGCTCTGGTCATCTCTTCAATATCAGCGAGCTGCCGTTCTAGCTGTAGTATAGACTCGGTATGAACACGATTTTCGGGCTTGCAGCAGGTGAGCGTATTCGGTATATAAAAACTCATTAGAGATCTTATAGTTATATATTTTGCGTCCTCGAACCTTTTACCCAACATAGGATCAGGTAGGCGGCGAAGGAATTGCAACTTAACGTCCCCCAGCGTCATTGGACCTGGACGAATCTGGACGTTCTGGAGGGCATGGTAGAGAGAGTCGTATTGCTGTTGTTTATGAAGACCACGGGGCCTTTCCGAGCCGAGGAGTGATAATGGATCAAAGTCCCAGCCCGTTTTAATTTTCAGAATGCTAGCATTAACTAGGGCCGTTGTGATTTTTATTCTTGCCTCCAGATCCTGGTATCTTCCGTGGATTGGAACCAGTCGAGCCAAGGCGCCCAGGTTGTTGAATGTCGTTGTAGTATTTTGCCGACTTTGCTGAGCCGAGTCTAAGATGGAAATAGCCCCTTCAACCCGGGTATTTAAGGAGTCGCCCGAGCTAATACCCTTTAACATGGCCGTGCATAAGTTTGCTGTGTCTCGTATCTCGACTTCAATGCAAGATTTGTCAATGTAAGACTTAAGCTGCTGTAACCTCTGACCGTGGGTCCTAATAAACGATGCAAAGATGTCCTTGGACGGGAGGAAGGATACATCTAGTAGATGAGAGACACTCATTACTACGTGACGAGATGTCGTTGTCGACTCCTCATGGATGATCTTATTGACCATGATCGCGAAATTTCGTATGTTCTTCGCGAAACCCTTTACTAGCCGCCGAGCTGCCGCACTATCGGCCGTAGATAGACAAGCCGTGAAAAGCTCTTGCAGAGTTTGAACAGCGACAAACCCTCCATTACGCAGGCAGGCTATAAGCGCCGTGCAAGCATTCCCAACTTCTCCGCAGTACAGCCAGCCTTTGACAATGCTGTTAAACACATCATCGCTCCGTGGCGCTCGTTGTACATAGGCATATTTTCGCGAAGCACAGTTCTTATCAGCCCACTCTAGCCAATCCTGCGAGTAGATAACATTCTTATCGACAATTCGAAAAAATAGACCGGTGTCTTTGACTCCTCTCATTCGCTGGATAGTGTGTCGAATGCCGTCTAGCTGGTTAGTTCCGCGATAGTGATTAAGTAGGCACACAATGGTCTGCTGGGTAGCAGGCCAGGCTGTATCGTTGATGTAAGAATCAATGACAGTCTGTGCCAGATCAGGGCGTTGGATCCGGTTGAAGCCAGCTATGAGAGTGTTATATGTAAAAATGCTGGGAGGCGCGCTGGACGTCAACACATTATAGCATATCTTAGCTACCGTGTCTTTGGGGTTAGCACCTTGGTTGAAGATGCGCCGTATAGATTCCCCAAGGATAGATCGAGTCCTCGCGGCCTCGTCGGCCTCGATAGACGGGTGACGATAACTTGGATAATGTGAACTCTGAAGTACATCCCTGAGTTCTTTCCAGATATCATCTGTACCTGTAGCATCCGCATTTTTTCCCGTGCTATCTTGACGCTGGGTACTTTCGCAAGAATGGATTTGCCATATCAGCCGGTTCACCAGCTCTATAACTGTGTTGGTCGTCCTCTGGAGCTGTTGATCAGACCTCGGTTCTCGGAGAGTATAGCTTGGGTCTTGTTGCTCAGTAGCAATGGCAGATTCAACCTGTGCCCATTCTAATTGATTTTGAGACCATGATTGACGGGGCAGTGGGCGGGGAGTAATTCCATATAGAGCGCTTAGTTCCTGTAACAGAGCACCGGGAGCATTGGACGAGCCTGGTCCCGTCTTTCTTGGCTCGTGGCTACAATTTCGCGAGAAATTCGTAGTGCCCGCTTCGGGTTGGTTCGATTGTCCACCTTGTTGGCCAGTTGGCTCTTGAACACTCAAATTATTTAATGCTGCTCTGGCTTTCTCCAATTTCTCGTCAAGTTCCTTTGTCCTAGACTCTTTCCTATGCGCGTCAATTACAGTCGCTGTGCCGAGTATTGTCGTGTAGCAGGCAGTAAATAGATCAGCAGCTGTGACCTTCCGCCTCGAAGCTGCGGTGGTAGATCGGCGTGCGATTGAACGGCCAGAATGAAGGCATATTCGGCACCGACACGAAGACTGCGCTTGTGCAGCCCTCGACCATAGCGAATGCATACCTAAGGCATGTCGTCTAGTTGGATGCGAGCCCAATTGGTGGTCGTATGACTCTTCGCGATACGGCCCGCGTTGTCGAAAGACTTGGTCAATTTGATTTGATAATTCGATGGTTCGATGTCGTGGGAAAAATTAAGTACTTGGGTACTTCCGTTGGACGATGCTGTCTGACGTATCACTGTATTGATACACCGATAGATGCATATATCCAGATTAGTTCGACTAACACATGATAACTTTTTAGTTTGCATTTAGATATTGAATCATTGAGGTCCAGTCCATTAAGCCTACCACCTTACCTACAGTATCGGTTATCAACACGCTCGAGATATAGGTTTCGAAGCACGAAGACTGGAAATGTATGCGCTTACGTTAACGGCAGAATTGAACGGGTAGGAGTACCTTATTTTAACCATGCGCCGTTTTCTACTAGGTTAACGTGGGATTTCGTTATATAGGGTTACCAACCTACGGCCCAAGGATACCGCCGACAACCCGTTCTGGTATACCTTCACGGTCCAGTGTACATCATGCCGGGAGACACACGGCAAACCCATCGCTGTCAGCAGATTCGTGAGATCACCTATCCTCCTAGATGATTTAGCGCATGAAGTTGCTAATTCTATATCCAGGAGACCAACGAGTTGAGTGGTAGCAGGGGAGAGGCAAACTTCGTATGGAAGTGCAAGAACTGCAAGGTTCGTTGACGGACAGGACTACTGCCGCTATGGTATGTGATGAGAGATATTCTTGTCTAATAATGCCCTTCCTTGAAATGCAGCGAGAATCTTCTTGTTCGATCAAGAATACCCCCAAGGCCTACGAGCAAGGCGAGCCTCCGAAGCAGCAGTCCATTATCGAATTCGACTGCCGAGGTTTGGAGTTTACATCCTTCTCACCCGAGGTAAGTAAAGCCATTGTCTTAATCAACTATGAGATCTGGACTGAACAGTGTGTGTTAGGGAGAATGGCTAGCAGATGGTTTAGAGTCTAGCACTAAGTTCGAGGGAATCGACTCATTAACGGAAGGCGAGTGGTATGAGTATGACGAAAAGGCCGGTGACGAAGTGAGCATCAAGGACTTGAAGTGGGATATTAAGAGAGCCTAAGCCCTGTGGCTTTCTTCTCAGATGAATCATTTCAGAGAATAGAAATATGACTAAGCAACTTTACAATGCTCGTCCAAGTAGCCCATTATTATTTCACCCCACTAAGCTGAGGGAGGGGCGTAACTGCCCCGTTGAATACATAAAGATCTTGATTTTCTTTTTCGTTAAAGCATAAACCCCGCCAAGTAGTTGCAATTAAATTTAGAATTAAAGCATTGGGTTGTTCAAAAATTCCAAGGCTAAGAGCCGCAAGTTTAAGCTACCAAAGCTCAACGCGACAGCCATACCAACAAATTAAATCACGATACCTCACATATCTACCCACCATGAGTGTAAGTCAACCTTTCTATAGCTGTTATGCAGCTACTTGTCTATTGTGCTTGCAGACTAACGAAATGCGTAGTTCGTGCCAATCAACCCGCGGCCTATGCTGCAAGACCTGTACGTTTCCCAAGCTCATGCTCAGCTTTCCCTACACAACAAGAGACCTCAAACCAGCGATAATGAATGGGTAAACAGTGTTCTGGATGAGACTAACTGAGAATACAGCGTCAACAAGGACATCGTGGTACGACTGAAGTGGGGCGAGACCGAATACCGCGGCCGACTTGTCAGCTCCGACAGCTACATGAACATCCAGCTCACCAACGCCCAAGAGTTTATCGACCAGAAGTTCACGAGCGACCTGGGGCAGATCTTGATACGGTGCGTTTCTCCCATACTCTACAACACTACAAATAGAGCGTTATTCGCTGGGTGATATTTGGCTAATATACCACAAATGCAGATGCAACAACGTATTATGGATCAAAGCCGCCGACCAAGGTGGCAGCGGCGACGTGAAGATGAGCGGATAGGACTAAACGAGGGTCGGACCAGATGAAGACAGTAGTCATATACCCCAAAATAAGAAGGATAGTGCCTTAATGGAAGAGCAAGGCATGGTGTGGCTAAGAGACATTTGATGACGGGCAGACCTCGATGACCAGACAGCCAATATTGTGTATGCTGCATACGACAGACAAGGGAAAATCAGGATGAAAAAAGGGCGTTTTTCTCTGGTCATGGTAGTTTTTGTTCATTCATCGCAAAGCAGAAGAGTCAAGTCGCCTACTCGAGCATTCTCGAGCAGAGCAAACTAGTAAAGGAGCTAGACAAAATGCAAATGCTTTTCCACACTTTCTCTCCGTGTGCCTCGCATCCGCATGTCATATAGGTAGACTGAGGGACATCCCACGCACCCGAATATCACAGCAAGCAGGCCACCTTGCGGCTGCTGCATAGGTCCGAACCCCCAACCTTGACCCTCTGCGACGGCCCCGTCCACATGAACGCCTCCACCATCCACTCGTACCATACCTTCGCGTCGTCCGTCTGCCGCCACATGCTTACCTCTAGCTCGGTATCCGGCGGGAAGTAGAGCGGTTGCTAAAGGCATCGTCAGCTACTAGATAAAAATAAAACAGGCTACCTCCCCAGCGTACGTACCTTGAGCGGGAAGAAAATAGGAAACCAAGAGATCATGTCCCTGCTCTTGCGATCGATGTTCTCCGGCAGTATGCTCAGCTCCACCTTTCCATCGCCGTCCTCTCTCTCTTCGCCGTCCTCGGTCGCCGCCCCGCTCGACTCGTACAGCACCGACTCGAAGTACCCCGCGAGCCCGTGGACCACGCCGCGGCTGCGGCACACAAACGTGAGGTGGCAGTGTCTTGCGTTATGGTCGTTGGCACCGACCGCTCCAGCCATGCTTCCACCACCTCCGCCCGCAACGCCGCCCGACCGCCTGGCCTCGACGGCGTCGATCGTCGCCTGCGGGAGCGGGTGCGCGAACTCCCACGCCTGCTGGAACCGCGGGTGGTCCGGCACGCCGCGCTGGGCGACGAAGTCGATTGCGAAGAGGCGCACGACCCAGGGGGTATCGAACGCGTTAGCCTCGCCGCCCGAGAGCGCGCGCTGCCGGATATCCGCGTGGATGCGCGGCGTCGAGATCGGGGATAGGTGCGCCGTGTACGAGGCTGGGATTGAGATGCCGTGGGTAGGTGCTAGCACGTGCTGGATGCCGTCCAGACACTCGGGGCTCAACTCGTTGTCGCCGAAGGAACCCAGGAGCTCGGAGACTAGGATGTCGACTTTGCCATAGACAGGGGCGTTGTCTTCAGAGGAGACAGAGAGTAGTGGGCCTTTCCACGCCCGCATGTCTGTCTTGACCACGGTCACGCGGCCACCCCATTCGCGCTGGTTTTGACGTAGGAGGTACACATATGCGTTGGGATTCTTTTCCACGGCCCAGACCTTTACGGGGACGCCAGTGGACTCACTAGCCCTCAAGGCGCGTGTGACAAGCGGTCCGCGGCCCGATCCTGCAACCGCGATGACGACTTCGCCCCCGGGAGACGAGGTAGGCTTATGTTGTGCCGCCCAATCCTTGAGAGCCGCTGCGATCGCCATTTCGTACTGGAAGTACTTAACGGGGTCGCCTTCGAAGACCTCGTACGTGACGGACTCAAGGTTATCGGAGAGCGGTTGCAGCGGCGACTGCAGCCAGTCCTGGAAGTTGGACAACGTGTTTTGCTCTAGGTCGCTAAGCGGCTCCTGCTGTCGCGCAAGGTGACGAAGGTATGCGGCGTAGTTGTTGGGTCCTTGCGACTTGCTGCTCCCATTACCACCCGGGCTTTGTCTCCAGGCAGCTTCCGCCAAAGCAGCTTCTGCCAAGGTCGGAAATTCTGACGTTGAGGAGAGATCTGCTGGTATTGCCCCCTTAGTGTCAGGGTCGGCCTGCAACTCCGGACCGACGTCGCAGAGAAGTATATACGGCGCATTCTTCAAGCGCATGTAGGTGAAGATCATGTCCTGGTGATGACGACTCAGGGAAGGGTGGCCGGCTTTGTTCGTTTGGAACGTCGAGGGACTGAGTGTTATGTATTGAATGGGCTCAGAGAACCATCGTGTCTGGACTTCTTTCTCTGGAAGGACTCGAGGGATTTTAAGAGCTTCATAGGGCTTTAATCAGTACAATGGCTCCCTAAAATTGTGCTATGGCTACAATTGGGTATAGGTCCTTTGATGACCGATAGACACGATGAAGAGAAAATACATACCAACGAGCAATCTAGAATCATAGTCGCATACGGAGCGAATAGTATGCCACGAGTCCCAAGAGCTGAAAAGGTCGATCTCCTGCTTTTCAGATGTTGTCACATCTACGCTGCCATCGAAGGAAGATAGAGACGCCACCTTGTCTTCTAAGCCAGGCTCGCGATACATGGGAATATGAATCAAGATGTTGACTCGTGTTCCAATTGAGAAGGCTTCCTGGATAGCTCGAGCATATTGTGCTACACCTTGGCTATTGCCTGCTTTGACGGAATCCTGCCTTGGTCCAGGGACGATGATGCTCCTGACACCACAGAAGTTCGCATAGGAGACTTCCAAGTTCAAAACCTGTCTCGAAATGCTAGAGATGACATGATTAGGTGAGCACAAGTCAAGCCAAGGACTAGAATAGGCCACCAGTCCGCTTGTATAAGTTCCCGGGAAGAGCGTGGTATCCTCGATGGTCAAGGGTGGCACTACGGGATCGGGAATGGAGCCTGCTTGCTCGTTGTTTTTGGCATCCAGCAGGAATGCCTTGAGAAGATTCACGACACGTTCATGAAAATGCTCATTTGTGATGGGCGTCGTGACAAAAGTGAACTGTGGATTTCTAAGTATCGCTATATGAGATTCAGTTTGGGGTCACTTACACCAGCATTCAGAACTTGGCCATATTGCAAATCAGTCAGCGTCTCCGATCTCGTCGAGTCGTGCTGGCCAACGTAAAATATTGGGCGAACTTCGTTATAGCCATCCGACTCCTGGTCCATGAATGATTGCGACATCGCGAATGCTTGTTGCCTTTTGTGTAAAAGAACCTTATTGATGCCACAAGAAAAGATGAGAGGTATGTATTGAAGAAGAGGTAGGTAGGTAGTGAATACCTAGGGCGAAAGGTTTAGGTAGTGATATCTAAGCGACGGCTAGGACTCCATCACTACAACAACAAATTGAACTTCTCGTATGGTAGTTAACGTGCCGAAATAAAATCACACTACACCACTTTCATCCGAGGGAAGAGTGTATCTCAAGAATATTTCCGAGAATGTGGCATGATTCATGTATCGAATACAAACAAATTATGAATAATAAAAGTTATAGAGCTGGATATTCTCTAGCGGCGTTTATTGGTCCAACAATTTGATGGCCCCGATGTATAATTGTTAATTTGCGTTAGGTACCTATCTAACCCGAGTTCAGAAGGCCCCTAGGGGAGTAAATCTTTAATCTTAACATGTTTATGAAATAGTATATAATTATTGCTAGTTTTGATACAAGTTCAAGCCCAAGTGTCGAATAACGAATTAGATATCATAGGTTTTGCTACAATTTATTTGGTGGACAAAGATCGGAAGGGACATGTCAAACCTTATCTGCCCAACTCTAATGTCGGGTTGGGTATCTTATCAATCATGTGACCCAGCCCTTTATGTAGACTCGACGATAAGCGATAAGTCCGATATTGTATCCAAGTATGTACCTTGTACCTCCGAGTTACCCCACCAGGTTTTTTAAGCTACATACGTGCCTGTATCATGTATGTATGTACAAATCGACACTTCGCGACAACTTGACCGGAGCTTGCTATTTGCGCCAAACGAACCATCCCGAACAAGAACCCCTCGATCTTTCCAAAATGAATCGACGCATGGTTAGTTTGCGCCCAAGTCTGTCGCTTTCAATTTATAGCCAAGCCAACTAACATGATCTGTCATTAGCTCACCAAGGAAGACGAGGCCGCCGGCGACGAGGTCGAGGTACGCCGCGAGGACCAGGACAAGATCAACAAATTCAGTCGTCTACACCAACGAGAACTGAACCTGGAGGAGGAACTCAAAGTCAAGAATGTACGGCCGGCAACGCACATTATCCTACAACTCTGCGACTATAGCAACTAATGAAATCCCGTTGTGCAGAAAGAGAAGGAAGAACTTGATGACATCAGTATGGAACTCGAGCTCGCAGACGAAGATGACACAGTACCGTAAGCACTCCTACCATATCCTACCATATCCTACCGAATCTATGTGCGACCATTGCACGTCGTGACCCAAGCGTGCCCATTCAAGCTATGTCCACCGGTGCAACAGTAGAACAGGAAAGCTGACTTTGGTTCGGTATGCAGGTACAAGATTGGCGATGCATTCTTCCACCTCCCGTTACCACAAGCGCAGGAACTATTGGTCTCGTCGACCTCGCAAATAGAGGAGGATGTGTCGGCACTAGAAGACAAGCTCAGTGGTGTGAAAGACGAGATGACGCAACTAAAGGTCCAGTTGTATGCACGATTCGGACGTAGCATCAACCTCGAAACATGATGTCGCGCGGCCGTTGCATGAACAAATTCATAATTGGGGCTCGCATAATGCTACAAGACCATGCTCTTGAGACTGTATAGCAGTCATGTGGTCAAGACCAAGTCCTGTAATGGTTCCGTTCTGTTATTCTGAATTGTTAGCTTATTCAAACCTCCAACTTAGGATGAGGAAGCAAACTAACTTCGGGCTACATAAGGAAGCACCGACAAGTTGACTAGGAATTCAAACGATCAGAGTAAATTTTGCTTAATAGTCATCTGTCTGATAAGTATATGATACTGGCTGACAATTGGCTTGGGGCATAATGATCCTCCCAAAGCATTCGACCATACTGCTCAATGGCATGTGATTATATAAGTCTGGATTCTGTTCACCTACCAATCTTACTATACAGTGCGATTTAGTCTCACTATCATCTACTTAGGTATTGAGATGTAGTAAAGAAGGGGGGTCCTGTTCATTTTAGCCCCCAACTTCGTAATTGATTGGAATTTAGCATACCTACAACATACCTAGACACTAGATAGGATAAAAAGGAATCAGTGTATGTGAATTGTCTTTATTCTTTGATCCTTTATCTTCAATAAAGAGAAAGAGTAGGGGCAGCCCGGGCAAAGGGTAGCATTCGGGGCCGGCCGCCCTCGTCAAGGTACTTAACCTTATTTAATGGAGAAATCCCAATCGCCAAGTTTTTGGCCATGCAAGGAACCGCCGTCACCAAATGATGTCATAGCCAAGCCTCCGGGATTCAGATGTTTCAAGCAGCAATAAACCGGGCAAGATCACAGGGGCGAACGCCATAGGTCGTTAGGGACAAAGCTACCCCAATCGTCTTAGGTTAAGGAATTTATAATGGAATTGGAAAACCCGTCGTTCCGGGCCTAATAGATCATCTCAGCTTGTATGCGTCTTTTGTATGCCATTTTTCCTTTTTACATCGTGACAATAGGTGTTCAACGTGCTACCTACCAACCTTACCTACCTACCATACCTACCTAGGTCCTATGGCATACTCTTTGCACCGCTTAATGCCAATATGGCTGGTACTACTCTTAGCTAGGGCAGCGATAGCCGTGCCTCCGGCGCATCCTATGATAACACCAGGCCCAGACCTAGAGAACCGCGTAGTACCACGCGACCTCGATCCTGGTACCTACATCAACAACATTATAAACAGCTTCGGAAGTGGTGTTTCAAGTTACATTGCATCTGGCGTGCCTCAGTTCTTCCAGGACTTCCCTAGTGGCGAAGCTGTCGAGAGCTCTCTCGGGATTAGCGACTCGGACCTAGCGCCCTCGCCGACCCAGGTTCTCAATATCCCGTAAGAATAGCATTGGAATGGCTTGCAACCATGGGGTTCATTATTGCTAATACGTGCTGCGTTCTAGAGCATACGCCAATTGGACCGAGCAAGGATGGAACGTTCGCGTCCACGGCAATGTGTATAAGCAGCCTAACATCTCGGAAGAGAAGCTCAACGATCTGGCCAACGTCTTCCTCGTCGGTACGGATATTGATGAGCTCTCCATACCAGAGCAGAGACAAGCACGGAACATGACGGCTTCTATATATGTCGTTCAGCAGGATGATCAGAATGTCACTATCAACTTTGTGAACGATGTTGATGTGCGCCCGGATGCAAGCGGTGGCGTGATCAACGCTGTAAGTATTCCTCGCGGTATTTTCGCTATCTCCAATATCGAGCTAATCAAATTTCCAAATTGTAGGAAGGTGGTGTACAAAATCTCACTTTGCCCTATAAGACAACAGCCGAAGGCGATTTTGATACCTTTATGAAGTTGCAGAACACAACTGGCCCGAATGGTGGTTTTTTAATGGCTGGAAACGCAACTTCATCCATTCAGGCACTGAATATGTACGCCAACGGGACTAACTCTGGGAACGCCACGGCCTACTTGGTTCCGCCTACAGGCTTCACCGTCATCTCTGACATCGACGACATTCTGCGTGTGACCAAGATCTACGATCCGAAGGAAGGCTTGCTGAACTCCTTTGCCCGACCATTCACCCCTTGGATGAACATGCCAGACATATACGCAAATTGGTCTGCTACCATACCTAACTTCCACTTCCACTACCTGACGACGACACCGGAGCAGGTCACGAGGAACTACATGGAGTTCATCTACAAGACCTACCCCTTAGGCTCCTTCGACACGCGGCCCCTCAACTTCTCGGACGTCTCGGCCACTCTGTCGATCCGCAAGTTCCTTCTCGACAAGATCTTCCAGACTTTTCCCCAGCGCAAGTTTGTGCTCATGGCCGACACGTCCAACTCAGACGTCATGAGCGACTATCCGCAACTCGTGCGCGACTATCCAGGCCAGGTCCAGTGTATCTTCTTGCGTAATACCACCGCCACTGACTCCACTGACCTGTTCCCATACGACACATCGGGCTTCGAGGGGATCGACGAGAAGCAGTACATGTTCTTCATCACGCCCGACGACTTGAGGAGTGTGGACATCCTTGGCGGAAACTGCCGCAACCAAGCTGTTGTCCAGAATGTGACTTTCGGGTATCAGGGCCGCGGGTTCGGGAATGCTGGCTCTTCCGTCCGTTCAACGAGTTGGAGCTGGAGTTGGTTACCGGCGATTATGGCGGCGTTCTACTTTGCTCTTCTGTGATTGTGCATACTAGGTTACGCGTTTATTAGAGCAATGTATATCACTAGACAAATGATAGATGAGGGTTATCATGAGCACTTACTTAGTTCTACGGTTATAATGTGTCAAGTTGAATTGACTTTCATGATAATGGGCTTTTCCGACACTAAAAGCTGAATGGACGTCTGTAATAATGCTATGCTTTATAACCCTTTCTTGAGCGCAACTATATGTTTAGTTGTCCTGGGTAGGTACTCTACCAGTTTGCGGTTACCAGAGGTCCAAGCCCATAGATATTGCAAGGCGTAAAGTTTCCTAGGGTATGTCCAGAAGATGCGCAACAAAACATGCACGCCTGAATTTTGTTTTCGTACGACGCTTAGTATAAATGAGAACCCAGGTGAACCCCAGTCCAGAGCACAATGTAGGCCAGCAGAACCCCTATTCACTGTCTTGGTGGCTTTCACCTCCAACTTGGGTAGTTGTTAAGCTTGCAACTAATCGCACATTAAACAATGTTTAACTCTTTCGTGTCCTTCGCCGTATGGCGTCAAGATCAACTCTTCGATAGGAATATAAAATGTAGAGGCTTCACGAAGGCAATCACCTCTACGGCGAAGCGAATAGGCTTAACCAGTACACAGCCATCGATATCACCCCTTAGGATTTATCGGCCGCGATTCTGGAACAAATTCTCCATGGTCGGCAGGCTAAAGCTAGATAATGTGATCACTTGTACAATTCGTGGGGAACGTTTGAGACTCGTGTACGGTTCCAAACGACGTCAACCGATGTTGCGCAAACTCTGACGTGCATAGGTACGGAGTTGTCCGCGGTTGTTGACCTCGATCTGTCAGGGGTCTAGTGGCAGAGCCGTCAGGGGCTCAGTGGATAGGACAAAGGACGCTCGTGTATATGGACTTGGGACCTGATCGCGGTTGCTAGTTCGTGGATAGAGCTCGTCGTGCTATGATGTGGCTACTTCTAGTGTTATCATGCTCGTATCGTGACATAGTCTAAGGGAGACAGTGATGCTATTTTATGACGGTAGTAGCCCCGTTCAGTAGGCACGTTGTAAGGTTCGCATATCTAGGTAGTGATCCAAAACCGAGATGTAGGAAATCAATGACTTGTATTCAACAAAGGTCGGTATTCTTACAGGACGGGGAAATAATCTGTAGAATGGGTAGCTCACCAGCGCGATTCACTATATACCTAAATACTCTAATTCATTATATGTTTCTCGGGACCAACACTATCTCTAGATTTAGGGATAGTGTCGACTCTAGTAATCGCGCAGGAATGGGGGTCGAAGGAAAACGTCTGGCTCGGTTCGAAAATAGGTTCAACGCAGGATCCGAAGCTAAGTATTGGGAATACAGCCTCGGGGGCGGATGGGCTTGGAAGGGAGTTCGACGTCAGACGAGCAACAGTTCGAGTTTGACAGACGGGCTACACGAAACGCACTTTCGCTGGAATTAGGATTTCAGAAAGCACATGCTTGTGAGGTAGGTAAACGATTTGGTCAAGATCCCGAATAGTTAGGTTGAAAAGAGCGTCGAGAGAGCTACGCTAAAGCTTCTGCCAAGCAGTGTTCCCATCTCTCCAATAAGAGTGTGTGGCCAGTGATTTTTGGGATAAAAAGGAGATAAAGCTAGGGGCATCGGCCAAACCAATACAAACCGGTCTACACACCCCTGCTTATTTATAATGCATAATGCATATGTTTGATGTAGTGTCACACGGAACAAATGGAGAAGATACCTAGCTCTGGTCTGAGCTGACTGGCACACAATTCGTCATTTGCCTAGCGAGCTTGTATTGCCGGATAAGTAAAATATATTTGAGCCGCCTGTATCTCCTTACGTCGATTTTTCCCCTTGAATTAGAAAGGTGAGAGGGATATCCACGTACAATCCTATGCTCCGTATTATTTCCACCTGCTACCTCTAATTTCGAATAAGTTATAACTTTTATGCTTAACTCCACGATTTTGATATGGATGTCAAGGCAATTAGGAATAAGTTTGTTCCTTGTGCCATGGTAGGTAACACAATCACCGCTTGCACATGTAAGAGGGTATTTGTGCAACAAGGTAGAGAGGGGAGTATAATTTATAAAAGCGTATCAATAATCTTCGAATTACTTCCCAACTTGATCCTAATACAATATCCATCTCCCCCAAATTCCTTAGTTCTATACATTCATCATCTCCGTGCTTCTTTTTTAGTATCGCTTACTCACTGTTTATTTCCCTTAGCTAGCTTACCCTAAGTCATTGTCTTGATTCGTTAGTGGATATATTTTTTATTCCCTTGACGGATGGTTCGCCCCTGTCGGCTAACTGTCGCTGAGACTGTCGGATTCATCAGACGCGTGGTATTAAAGGTATAACACAGCGTATATATTATATGGTTCATTATATCCTTTACTCGCCGGTCTTCTACACTAGACTTTACTAATGCGCAGCAATTCAGGGTACATAGGAACATAAGATTTATGTGCAGCACAGACCATGTTGCGAGAAATCTTCCTATTGAAAGCTCGGATCTTAAGGCAAAAAGCAGTAGCTAAGATGGACGCACAAGTGATATATTTACATATCATGGAGTTGGCGGCAGCAATATAAGTCTTACTACTGTAAAGTACCTGAACTTGCCGGCATTTATATCCGAATAGAGGTAGTGTGATGTCCAAATATACATATGTATTGATTACCCCGTAATGAATGAGGGTGGGTTCCACCGATTCCTGTCTTAGATCCACGTCTACCCATTTCGTGGTCAAGTCCATCCATTCGAAAGATGATATCCACGAAATCAAATCGGATGGGAGCCTCCTCGCGTTGCATGGAACGGCAGTTGAAAGGGTTCGAAAATGGTGAATGTGTAAATACTACTCCTACTAGCCTCTCGGAATGCTTCCTTTGGTACCATACATTCCCAATCTACCCTCCATAAGTTCATGTGCAATCCTTCACAGCTATTTGATCGAGACAGCATACCTACCCTATGTATGACTGTAGATGGTGAAGTCGTAGTGTTCATGAGCATTGCCAAGCACTACTGTGAGATTCTTATCTTGGTTTGTAGCCGAGACTTGTTCCCCATGGCCAAAGCGGCCCCAGAATGATGCTTGGCATCGGCGATTTTCTTGGGTCAATGTGGGTGCCAACTTGTCTCGACAGATATCGTCACTAGTATAAGGCTGGCTGAGTTGGTAGCCGGGAGCTAGTTGTCGGAGAACCCTTTGCCTAAGTTGACGTAGCATACACAAGGTCCAGTAGATGTCAAGAGTAGTTGAGAAGAGAAGGAGGGTAGTATTTGTATGGTGTATCCATAGTTCATTGCTGTCACCGTCACAAGAATCACCGAGACCCTAATAGACGAGCTAATCTTAGTATATGAATATATCCTGCTACTCCCTACCCATCCAAAATCGTATGCCTCAGGGGTGTGATTTTTATCGCCAAAGCCACGTAAGAAAGGAGACAGTGACAAATCTAAGGGGTGATACGTAGAATTCTCTCGCCTGACAACAGGGAAGATTCTTAAATAACTTTAGGTCATTTTCGAGGATGTGACCACGTCAAATCAAAAAGTGGTTGAAAAGAAATTAACATTATTGGGCGGGATAAATTTCAAATCTGTTACGAGATTATTAGGCCCTGATATGAACATAACTCTATGAGCGATGGGCAGCTATGTGTTCTTCACTCCACATGCCTTCGTTGATATGTAAGACCTAGGGCGCATTAGCTAAATTCTCAAAGGCCACGTCTCTCGATATACTATCCATATCGTATATGCTCTCGGTGCAAGCTTCTACAAAGCTACCTACAAGCCTAGGTTGATAGGCCTGGATCAACACGAGATAAATATTACATACACCACAGCAACGGAAGGACGATAAATAATCTAGCAGTATGCGGTGGTAGATAATACGGACGTAAAGAAAGGATCGTTCTCTATCTAGAAATGAAAAACCATGTTTGAATTGCGAAGTTCGAGGAGGGACATGGGTACATTGTTAGACTGTGATAACCAATGTGCCTCATGTAATGCCGTTGCTAGGATGACGTTGGTTTCTAAGTGGGAGACAAGGGGGTAAAATGTACCCATTTCGTGTTCGTTTACCTGCTTATTGGCAATCTATGTCAACAGTTGGCTAAGACACGTAGTGATTTTAGAGATTCCCTTTGAAAGAACCATATGTTTCATTCGTCTAGATAAAGCTGATATGTCTGTTTGCCGGACGAATATGCCCGAATCCCGTATTTGAGTAGATAAAAACTGAAACACGGCATGGTTTTCTCGGGCCGGCAAAAACATACAACACTTCGAAGTCTACTTGGAGAATTTCATGTAGATCATTACGGAGAGGTTGACGCGCATGACAGGGGGTGGGCCAGGATGAGAATCCTAAAATATGTACGATCAAAGCCTCGGACATGCAGCCGGATGCGCATTGAAACAAAAAGTGCACGTAGCAGTAACACAACATATAAGACATTCATAAATCGAAGGAAGGTCGTACGAGATTTGCAGCTGTCAGATTATTATTTCTTACACTCCTAAGCACCGCGGAGCCGGGAAATGCAGCGATAGGAGTGCCGCGGCCTAGACCATCAGTTTCCGGCGACTTTATCCCCTATGAAATGATACCATTCAATGTTCAATAATTGTCTTCGTATTCCCCGTCTTATACATTGACTCTAATAAGATATAGGTATTAAAAACGAATCAGCAGCCTTACATGTTGTCTAGAGCCGTTGAAAAGTGGAGAGATGTGGAAAGTGGAGTCAGCGGCCCGGGAAACACCCAAGGAATGGCACGTGGCCGGACAAGGCCTGGATTCCCCACAATCGGCAAGCCCCCACCCTCCATCCCTACAAGTTGTAACGGTTACGGATAGCTGCATCCGAATCCCAACCACCCCAGCCATGCAACAGGCCGACTGGTTCGGCGCGTCATCTACTGTACATGGATAGGTATCATCGTCGTTATATATCTCCTTGACAGTGGAATGCGAGGCTGCCTTTGACCGCTCACTCATCCTTCTCCGGGTTGATTAAAGGCATGCCATTTGTCGTGTGTACAGTCTAATGGAAGAATCAAGGTAGAAGCCCGACTTAACTCTCCTATTACCACCGCGTGTTCAACCACCGAGCTAAAACGGCCACTACGTACATGATACTATCTCAATCGTAGCATTCTTGCAACGCGAAGCGATCTTCATAATCCCGTGTGGTGCAGCATCACTGACACTACTTATATTAACCTCGCGGACCATTGCCCTCTTCTCGGCCTGGGCTAGCTTGAGTTAGTATCGGAAAAGTTGCAACGAACCGCAGACATGAATCAATGAACGCTGTTGTATTGGCTCTTCCTAAT
The DNA here is from genome assembly GCA_022578945.1 of Hypoxylon fuscum. Classification (NCBI taxonomy): domain Eukaryota; kingdom Fungi; phylum Ascomycota; class Sordariomycetes; order Xylariales; family Hypoxylaceae; genus Hypoxylon; species Hypoxylon fuscum. The sequence continues at coordinate 42,434 of MU399900.1, read as the reverse complement.
GATCGTCGGTAGTCAATCATACGTGTCTGCAGATAATCATAGTCTGAGTGAATGCAGTAAGCTTTATCACATACAGGAAGACATGGAAATTACCGCTGGTATTTCGCTCGCAGGGCGCTTACGAGTTTAAAAAGACTAAAGCAGATCGTCATCACGAGGCTCACGGCCGACGCGATAATTAATGCAGCAAAACCAATTAGGCACTCCGGGAACTCCTCAGTGCAACATTGATTGTTTTGGCTCATTACGAGCTAGCATTACATATAGATACGTGGACTTTGGGTACCTTCGTCCGTCGTATTCAACATGTCTACTCTTATTCTACCCTGCGATAAGGAAGTACATGTAGTGCCTGCTTTTAGTAGGCAGGTAGCTTACCATTTTCGATCCATCAAATTCCCTCATAAGAGCGCGGCCAGACTTCATCTAGAACATTAATGCTAAGTGGGTTGCATGGCTCCAGGTATTCTATTTCTGTATGTTGTACCTGATGGGTGGGTACTATGCGGGATAACCTTGTGGAAGTTGTTTGCCCTTGGGTCGCATGCCTAACGGTGCTGAGAACCGAATAGAGCAACACAAATTTCTTACGCGTGGTGCATCGTGACTCTTACGTTATAGCGACTAAATTTGGTCGAATTTCGAATTAGAAAATTATTTCAACGTCAATCTGAAGTTGTCATCATCGCTGTCCGATTCATATTAGCTGTCCCAAGCCAGACACGAGTGCATTTTGTAGAAGAAGAAAAAAAAACCGCCGTTTCCGCCGTGGAAAGTATTCCATATTACAACCTAGACAACCTGGTGGCTGCACCCCCACCACCCTAGGTAGTTGTCCCAATTATTCCTTAACATCCTAATCCCCTATCTCATCGTCTCTAGAAACCAAGTTGAATAGTTTCTGCTAATTAGCATTAATTGGCGCCACCTGTCTCCTGCGATAGAGCTACGCGTCGTTGTCTTTCTAGTAGGTGGTCGCTGGGATTGGTGCCCCAGGGGTGGCGTTTGTCGTTTGGACAGTAGGGACTTGGGTCTGATTGACCTTGTATCTCAGAGTCCATTGGTTGCCGGACTCGTCGGTGTTAACGATTTCCATCAGAGTGTAGTGGACGACGCCATCTTCAACTCGAGGAACGCATATCTCGCGTGAGTGCCTCCACGAAGGCATATCAGGAGCCGTCTCAGGAGCTGGTTCGTCGACCTCTCGCCCCTCGGCCTATATTGCAGCATTAGCTACCTAGATAGACGGGAACTTGTTACTTCAGTAGAACAATATCCGTGCAGGTGACTTACGCAGCAGTTTGCGCAAGGCGAGTTGTTGACGTAAACCCAGTTAGGACAATTATGGGTGTAGAAGTACTTGCATCGGTACTTGTAGAAACCGCCGCTTCCACTCATGATGAGGGAAATGATCGTTCGGATAAGTAGTAATAGGTCTTATAAAGGGAAGTCCTGACGACTGGGTTATAGAGTGAAAAAAAGGTCCTGGATGAGAAGAGTAGGTTACTACCCGCTGGCAGCAAGCGATGGGGCTTTACTGACGGACTGAAAGTCCAACCCAGTAAAGAAATTGATGGTCTGGTACAAAAGAACCTGATCGAGTTCTTATTGCAAGGATGCTCTAGAAAGCAAGGTGATCTACTCATGGTATGCTAGGTAGTGTGCGACGACGTCCTTATTTATCTTTTCCAGGATATCTATGTTTTATGTTTTATATATGACAGGCTTCCATTATTTTTGCTTCCCTCTTTCAGTGTCTAAAGAACCGCCGAGACCATGTTGATGGCTCGACAACTGAGAAGGCCGCTTGTAACATACTATGTAGGTAGATATTTCAAACAGACACAACCCTTCTCCCCCACCCCTGCAATGCATCATTCAGGACCCTGCGGCGACAAGGGTCCAAAGTGGACCCGGAAAGACACCTTCAATTTGATTTTCACACACTGCCGTACACCGTGGAAAAACAGCTGACAGATGGTTCTTGACATATCATATGAGGGGCCATAGCAAGTTTGACTCTCTCTTTTCGTGTAATGGCGGCATAGGGGAGCGCAGATAGAGACTGAGCCGTGTGTCTCTCGTTATTGGTACTCTAAGGCACGAGATACGACACTAACAAAAAAACAGACTATCACTCATTGGCGGAGACTCTCGACTCGGCCGAAAGGTTGTGAGTATGAGAAACAGTGAGCATACCGTCCATACGAGAGATGATATTTATTTTAAAAAAATGAGTTGTGACAGAGACTACTTTGTAGTCGGGCGGAAATTGTCATCGTTGCCTTCTGACACAACCAGTTTGATGCTGCTTAGAGACGCGCGGTATCATTACCGTACACTAAAATTTTAGCCGTTGCGATCTTCCACCTTGGATGAGATCAGACGAAACTTGTACAGCATGCATTCTACTGTTACACTGCACCTGTAGGATCAAATAGAGTGGTAAGAGTGCCTGAAGTTTCCCAATAGGGGTCACCAAGGAGGCTTGTCAATATCAGACCCCCAATTGCCCACCTCCATTTCCCTCTTTACCTTTTGACGACGACCCTACATACTACATATTACCGTCAACCAATTATTCAAAGCCAAAAACATCCTGGATGAGGCTGAACATGGTTGAGTTACCATTTTCGATTGGTTGGAAAAGACTCCGCGGCGGGTGACGGCATGAATTAATTAGCTCCCGCTTACACCGTACTACCAGTTGCGTAGTAGTTCAATTAAGAAGCAAGCTCGTTCGTCTACGGGCCCTTGCGTGCTGTCATAGATCGACCCTTTTGAAGCACTGACTCCCGTGCTGTGCCAGGTCGGGGCTAGTCGGGTAAGGACCCTAGGGGAGGAGCCAGGGGAGGGTTTCTAAAAAAAAAATCTCCGGAGACGAGCTACCGGAAAAACCTGACCCACACAGGGGGGACCCAAAAAATCACACCCTTGCTTTATACACTAAGAAATCCCACACCAGCCTTCAATGGAACTTCTCACTGTTTTCATCAACTATCAACCGCCATCAGTCTCGCAGAGACGGCAAGAACATCGCGCCACATTTCACTCCCTCGCTTTATACCTGCCTATCATATGTGTCATATCTATTCAAATGCATGCGGCCCTTCATTTCCGTCTATTGGCGTCGCGATCTACGATGTACTTTCATCAAGATTCCACCCTTCATGCATCTAGAAGTCCTACGTCGGGGAACGTCGCGACTCGTCTTCCGCCCCAGTTCTTACCAAGCCATCTATGATCTTGGCATCTCATTATTTTCTTCTTCTCGATGGAAAAAACCTGACTCACTATGGGAGACGTTAATACGCATTCGGCTACTTCCTCTAGTCTGTACCTAGCTTGCTGGCAACACGATCTAGTGCCTCCACCACGCTACGGATGCAAGATGCACGGCTTACCGTAGTACATCTACACGTTGGCCCCTAGGTGCTCGTCAAGCTTAAGGTTGCACTATTACCACCAACTCGTTTACACATGTGCAGGCATATACGTATAACACCGTAGCCAAAACCTATCATTTACCGCATCAAGCATTGGTCTTAGACGGCCCGTTGTATGGCGAACCCAGGTTACCGGTTTCTTGTATGATGTTACGCCGCGCCTGCAGCATTGGCCAATGGTTGACCTAAGCGAGTCACTTACCTACACTCTTCGGCACACTCATCGGTGACTTATCATGAACAGTCAGCATTGCACCTGTGACTACTTCCCGTCGGCCTTCCGTTGTGTGTAAATGGAGTCGCGGTACTTTAGGTTCCTGGTCTCACCAAGACAATATTCAATCTATTGCGAAAGCGTCGGAAAGTGTTCGATTTGCAAGCACCCTAGCTTATTGGACCGCGGACATAGATAGCCGCATCCCATGACACCATCAGACTTCGGGTTGGGTTTCTCATTATGTGCTATGCAAGTTCGTACCATCGTGGACGATTCATATTCCATCCTATCCACGAAGAAGCTCCATATCCGAGTACACAGCATGAACATGAACCTTGAGCTCAACATGGCGCGGCTTCCGCTGGCTAAGTAGCATGCCGATTAGTTAGCCTGCAACCAACACTTCCCAGTCACGAATGTCGTTGTTCGGTGGCTTCTTTAGGTATGTCATCTTTGGGCATACTTCATCGGTAGATTTGCATAATACGACGTCGAGCTTTCCTGTTCAACGGTCTCATCGGTTGCCGACGATATCATGCGGCTTAATGGGTCTATCGTTTAGCCCCTCCCTCGTTGCGGGCTGTCGAAATGAATCACGCAGCCAGTCCCGACCAGGCTTGTTTCCCTACGATAGCGGATTTGAACGAATTTGGAAAACTCAACCGAGGCGGGTTCTAGCTCGGCATATGCTCATCAAATTCTCTACCTCCATAAGCAAATACTCAAGTAGCCTGTTCATTCGCCGGTCCGCAGATAGGGTGGGCTTTGGACTATTTTGATATTCGAAAAGTCTAGAACCATATTGCTTGTCCTACCATTCTGACCGAATTCAAGGTTGGCTAGTCTTTATCATCAAGTCATTCTCACCGGCTCTGTATTACAATTGTTCAGTAGTCACGGTATACGACCCGTCGGACCACAGCTTGAAGTCAGCATTGGTATCATGTCACTTTGGCTTAGAGACCGTTAGCCACATTAAGAAGAATCAACTTAGTCAGCAGCAGCCGGCCCCAGCTAGGCGATCCAAGCTGTTGGTTCTATCACACATCGAATGTATTCCCTACTTGATAGACCACTTTACTCGCTAGGTTTTCTACTATTATCTCATCACTAGCATGTAAGATGGACAATGGTTGTATCACGCGGCGTCACATATTCAAGCGCCAGTGTTGGTCTGCAACTAGGACGAATCTGTTCAACACCGAAGTGCTCCGAGATAGTATTGGACGAAGAACGAGAGTCGTATTGTCGGTTGGGGGGGATTTGTGCTAGGTTCTGCATCTGTGTGGTCTAGTCTACTGCTGAACACGAGAACAGCATATCAGTACCCGTGTTCATGCAAAATGCTTGCCCTTCGATCTTGGAGGTATAGAATTCTAGAGAAAACTGCACCAGTTGCCGCTTAGTGCCATTTCATGCCGCAAGACCGCCCTACCGGCAGTGTACCCGATGTCATGCATCTGGTCGACTTCTTACTCAAACGGCTGAGTTTCTCAATTTCTTAAAAAAAAATTTATTCTATGAAAATTGCCGCCATATGTTAAAAAAAAAGCAAATTTACAAATATGGCTTTGATGAGGCAGCTTATTATTAACAAGCAAGCCGCTTCCTTCGTAGCATATAGAGAAGGCCTATGACGACTGCTCCAGGATTGGCAAGCTGTTGTGCAACGGCCGTCATGGGAAACCGCATGAAAGTCACATCACACGTTCTCAGGGGCCTAGGCGCATGCTTGCAGCAGTTTACACTAAGGAGTCCCTGCAGGTGCGGCAGAGAGGCGTCGCCGCAGCTCGTACAACAGCCGCGTCTATTCGGCTACCCTTCCAGAACTGCACAATTTGTTGGCCCAGCTCCTATTCGCCGATCAGGACTGCTGCCCCTAAACGTATCCCCAGATTACCTAGTCAGGGAGCCAATAATCACACCCTCCTTACCTGCGATTAATCGAAAATGGCAGCTCCAGCCCCCCCACTCGACGCAAGGCGTGGGTGCGTTGGTCTTTTGCTGTATCTAGTTTCTCAGTATGAAAACAGTAAATGAAGGCATCTCAACATACATTCAAGTACGTTTATGCTACCTTCGTCGGACTCGCACCCGATGCCACTATCACCCACCCACAATGACGGGACTGTTACGCTTAGTTCTTCAATGATCCAGTCAAAATCCTCTTCATGCATAGATCAGGGGTTGTTCCCTGTGCGTTGGCTCGCCACGAGGGTGGCGTCAAAGGATCAAATGCACATCATTTACTCAAAATTAAGCGTTAGAAAAAATTTGCTGCTTATGCTAACGACCCTATGTGGTATCCATTTGAGTCAGTACTACGCGTAACTCGACGCGGTGTATAGAATCACGGAATATATGCCTGTTCGCTGGGTGCAGTTAGGAGCAGAAGAAAGTTTTCTTGTTCGTTGTTGGCCTTAGTTCTTTCATCATGCCTCGAGTGGTGGCGAGATCGGGAAAGTTTTGGATCTTGGTAAATATAATGCGACGTTACTCGAATATCGAGGCAAGATTTGCGCCCTCGAAAAAACGCGACGCGGAATCTGGTATGACCCTCATTTATCACAGTGCCGATACGAATGGATGGATCACTAAGAAATCGGGAGTTATATCCCCCTCTAAGAGGGCATGATCACACTCCCCATGACGAGATACGCCTGACACGTCAACTCCCGAAGAGCATGGCAACTTCAGGCGGAGATTGCCACAGGAGAGCGGTCTAGCCTTCAGGGCAGCTCATGCGGATACCTTCTCAGCACAATCTCTAAGCAGGCTCGTGCCTACGGGCTAGCTAGCTTGGCGTTTCTCAAGAGGGCACCTGGTTTCGAAGTTAAGATAACGAGGAAGTACTCACCCGGATTCTTGCTTCTGTTTGCGGCATCCTTCGGACTGACGATCATTGCAGATTCTCGAACCGGCACCACGACACGGCTCGGCTACTAGGGTATCTGAGGGGAAATCTCGACTTTGGAGAGTAGGCATCTACCTAGGTGTCGGAGCTGAAATATTCTTCTGGGAAAATCGAGCCAATGAAGGGGGCTCTGCTTTCTCTAGAAGTCACCTGGACTGTTCCAGAGCGAAGATCCCTTAGGCACAAGAGCCTCGTGATGGCCTTTCTGACAGCGTGGCCGATTATCATCATGCGCGGGAGCCGACGTTTCGTTTTGGCACATCAAGACATAGCCGACACATGTTCACCGCTTCTTACTTCTCGTCTGTGATGCAACTGACTTCTCGGCGCTGTTGCATACATGTTCGTCTCACCCTTCTCGGGTCTTATGACGGTGGGCACACGCATATCTCCTCCCTAACAACCGACGTTGGTACTTGCACGGGAACAAATTCAACGTTCTCTTTGAATTTGCTTGGTAATATCTCTTACCTAGGTAGGTATTCAAAAGAATTGATGATTAATATAGGTGCTTACACATCCTAACCCGGGTTGAATCTAACTGGAGGCGACTTTTTTGCCCCTTTTTAAGCCGCGACCCTCTCGCCACACTACATAGCCACTAAGGAACGACTGGCGGCCATCCAACAACCGGTTCGCTCGTAACTATTGCCACTTTGTCATCTTCCGCTGTAGGAGAGCATATCCGAGTCAACTAATGTTATAGCATTCGACGACCTGAAGTTCGCTACAATATACAAAGGTACCTAGGTATTCTACACATATAGACGATATCTCTATAAGCTAGCCTGCTTGTGTTGTGTTGCGCGCGCGACGAGAGAGGTTGCTATGCCCCTCTATCAATTGCATCCAACGCAAGGCGATTACCCTTTTTGAGAGCTGCAGCTTGCTGAATATTGGGCTAGCCGGCTCACACGCCTGATTACTTTATTGTTATAATCTAAGATTTTTGTTCTCGAGCTTATCTCGCCCCTTGAAGCTTCACGATGGCCGCCAGTACACGGCCCTACCGTCCTTCTCAGCAGGCATTCGACTATCGGCGCTCATCTCCCTAGGCTCACCCTCCTGGGCTAGCTCTGTGGGTTGCCAGTTTACTTGTACTGCGGGACGTTGGTAGGGCATGGGTGTCGTCGTCGTCCATGTCGAAGAACTCCAATCTTCCGATCCGGGGATCATCGCTGCTCTTTCGCGCTCGGCTGCCGCTTGTCTCTTACGCCGCCGAGACCAGAACATCCATAGTATTATACCACCCAGCGCCATGATACCGATTGCTACACCAACCCCTATTCCTGCGGCGGCCCCGGTGCTGAGTCCGCTGCTACTGCTATCTTGCTGTGCCTCCCCCGTCGCCGATGCAATGGCGGAACTAGATGTTTGCAAGCTATCCGAAGCGGATCCTGAAGTTGTTGTTGTAGTTGCCGCTCCATCTGTTGTGGTCGTTTGGCTGTTCTGAATTCTTATGCCATATGCCATGATGGTGCCAGGTGCCTTAAGGCTTGTCAGATCGCCGGCTGTCTCCGTTCCTTCAAGAGTATCGATTAGAGTCGTGAAGTGCGTCGCCGTGTCCACCAAATACACGCTCATGCAACCCAGAGTAGGCCCCCAAGGGTAGCTGTAGCTGCTCGACGTCGATGCGCAAATGTAGTTCCCTATCCTTTATTTTCTCAATTAGACCTTTGCTTTTACTTATTATTACATCCACCTTCCCTCGTCGACCTTGTGCGATGCCTCAGCCACGCAGCATAAACACACAGACACCTGGAACCCCAGGTCTGTGTGTATGCTCGATATCTATTCACTCTACCGGGCAAAGAAATGTATCGTGTACTTACGGACAACATACAGCCTGCGTTGCCGTATGAGAGGCGGAAGTCGATAGCGACTCGCACGCCCTCGTGTAGCCGGCGGGACATATTCCTGGGCTATAGTATTGATTCTGGTAAGGCGAGTAGTTGTCGGGGAAGCATGATGATTGGCCCGGTGAACCGTGTAGGAAGTAGAAAGTGTTTGCCGTGTTGATCCAGTACAGCGCCGATGACGCGGTACAGTCAGCGGGCGGCGTGAAGCTCGTGGTGAGCGGACCCAGCGACATGGTCTCGATTGATCCAACAAGCTGTCGATCAAGGTGTTCGTTCGTCAACCGTGTTTTCTCTTCCTCCCTCTTTCTGTTCCTTCTTCTCTTTCCTTTGCCTTAGACACAGGATACCAACTCCTATCAACGTGTCGGCAAGAAATGCTAGTATGACCACCTCAACCGAGCCCGATATAAAATTTCACGGAATTCTTCTTCTGTCCCCTTGATGCCGCCTTGTCTTTGGTTCTCTCCACGCAACCTAGGAAAAGAAGGACGCGCTGTATTACCGGCTTTTTCGTTATCTCCGGCGGTGCTCTCTAAGAGAAGGGAAGATTGGGTCGATCAGGCGAGAACGTCCTCGACCTTCTTTTACCCATGGATAAGAGGGAGTAAGGTCACAAGTTATCAGTCAGGCCAGGCCAATAAATCAATAATTACCTAACATACATAGCCCCCAAAAGACCCAAAGGGTCCACTAGCTGCAGACAAGAAGCGACGAAGGATTCGCATCCTGGGCAGGCCATGATCTCATGTCGTATGCCATAATTTCCAGCGCAGATTCATGCCCCTCTGCTGAACTCGTCGAGACAATAATACCAGGGACCAGGATACAACGGGCCAGCCTGCGCCCGCCGCCATGTGGAGCAACCTTCCCCCCTATCATCCATTGCAGTGGGACTGGGTCCTTTTCTTTTCATTCGGCAGCATTCATGCAGGCCCGCATGAATGGGCTGAATGGGGTAGCATCGAAGCGCGCTGGCTCGTTATCAGCCTTACTTATCTTGGCATAAGATCGACACATCTAAACCCATTTAAGCCCATTCAAGCTCCGCCAAAAATTGTCGTCAACGGGAGTGGATTAGGACTCCCCATTGTTTCCAAAAGTACAAATTCATCGTCCCATGCACCATGGCAGCCATGGCCCGTTCCCCTAGGGCCCTTGCCTTACCCATCAACTACCGATCTCACTAGCTCTATAGACGGTGAAAAGAAGCGAGTTTCACGATGGCAGGATGGCTATGGTTATGGAAAGAGACCGCCCAAGATATTGTGTTGTCGTGCAGCAGCAATTAGCGCCCTACGACTTTCAGCTGTTGTTAACTGTTCTGATTTAAGGCATGCTCCCCGGCATTGCGGATCATTCCGCGCCTGTACTATGTAGAAGGATGAACCGTCTAATGCATATATGTTGGGAAGTGGGTAACTAAAAATAATACATATGTCAAAATCCTTCGTCAGCTCTCCCCTAACTTCACTTGAATACCAATCACATTCTGCAGAAGCACATCTACTTCGTAGGTAATTCCCCCAATTTGGGGTCAGCTCGCCGACTATGCAACGGCTCTATTCACTCCAACTTTGGCGATATAATTGATTGTGAAGTCTCAAGGCAAGCCAAAGAAGGACGCACGAACCCACTATTGTGGACTTCGGCATTGCACGAATATGCGAATGCTACTCCACGATCGCAAGCTCTTTCCTCGAGATAAACATTAGAAAAGCCACAGGAAGCAAAGATCCGAAGGTGGCTTGAGCACACAAAGATTAGAAACACAAACGCGTTCTCGTCAGCGCCATCGGCTTTCGGTTACGTAAGATATATGATGTATGCAGCACGAGTTGAATTGTCGACCGCCAAATTGCCTTCACTTTCCAATCACAACTGGTATCTCGGTATAGTATCTATACGGCAGTGTCACTACAAGCTGAGTGGCTTATGTACCTAGGTATGTTTGAAACAATGAAGTCAGGCGATACGAGAAGAGATACAACACCATGACATCCACTCCGCCATCCACATCCAGTCTTAGTGGACTTTTTTACAATGCTACGGCGTATGTAGCTGCAGCCCTACCTATGTACCCTCCGGGGATGAGGCTCTTGACCGTGCCGTAATGCCTACCTAGTATTTGCTAAGTAGCTGAATGGGAATACCACCTACCTATTCCGCTAATCGTAGCGAGGCACGCCATGCGGGCCAGTTGATCATCAACTGACTCGCGTGCACGCGTGGAATATTCCTTTGATACTACCTTAAGTTAGGTAATTTCCGGCATCGACCTTGATCGATTAAGTCAGCACGAGCGATTGCCAAACACGGGGTAAAAAGAAACGACAAGACACCGGATGACCGGCTTCTCTTGTGCCGTACGTCTCTCGCCACGCCACCACTACCGCCGCCGCCGCCACGCTTACATATGTGCCAATATGTTCTGAGTCAAGTGGCCAATTACCCTCTATGTTCCATCTCGGTGAACCGAGTACTTGCATAGGCACCTATGTATGCAGTAGTGCATCCGATTTGACGATGTGTAATGAGCCAATCATCTATAGAAACGTAATTCTAGACGTAGGGAACTTACCTCTACACTTAATTAATTGAAATAACTCGGAATAAAGACACAAATAGCAAATATAGAACATATACAAGCGTCTACTTTCCGATTTCTACTAGGACGCTCTGACAGGCCCTGCTTTATGGCAAGTATTAGTACCTAGTGCTGAGAGAAAAGAAAGCTTACGATGCATTCAATTGCGGCCATGAGTATTGCCGTCACAAGAGTTTACGATATGTTACTTTGCCATAATAGACGGAGCAATGTGCCTGAGCCTTGTTATTATGTACAGGAATTAATAGACGCCTTCTAGCCCGACTCTACTAGGAGTAATCTACCCGAATCATATTGCAATGTTCCTGCTGTTCGGTCCGTCTGTAGGATGAGCTGCTCTCGCGATCCTTAGTCTATTGCTGCCTTGTATCTTGCGCCTTGCGCTATGGGCCATGGGCTAGGGGAGAGGGGGTATCCGGACCTTTTTCCGTGTAGTAAAAATCATGAACCTCGAATAACGACCGAGGCAATACAATTAGGCCGGTGCAATCCATAGCAACTCCTAAACCTTCCAAACTCGCACAATGCCTTATGGACATACTGTTGCAGAAAAGCGAGTTCAATCCTGGAGGGGAGTCGCCAATAAGCCCTGCTTCTGCTAATGGCTGTTCCAATGCCGTGTTAAGATCGACAGTTCACTTAACGACCGCCCTTCATGGCGGCCCGACGCCTCACCTTGTCTGCAACGTTCTTCAGGGCAGACTTGATGTCTTGCTGGCCGTCCCAGGAGGAAGTGTCATAGTATATGGGGGCAAGTTCCTACAATTGTCTAGTTAGCCGATATGCCCTCAAAATAGAATCATCAAGAAAATTGAAACTTACCAAGAGCCATTCCGGCTTGATACCGGTAACCGTTCGAATGTACTGCTTCGAAGTCAAGACGAATTCGTTGTACACGACCCACTCGTAGTCCGTCTGCAACACGGTACTTGGGTGCAGCATGACTTGCTGGTTGTTGTCCTTGAGCGTACGGTAGATCTTGCCGTTCTCGCGCTTGGCAACCTGCATAAAGAACCCGCTGACAAGGGCACGACGGATGTTGTTGTAGTAGCTCTTGTCGTTGAAGTCCGTGCTGACGAGTTCTAAGTCTCGAGATTCCATGATGCGCTTCAGCTGAGCACGGACGTTGTCTGCGCTGGAGAGATGACGGAACGAGAGGTAATGCTGGTGACACCATGCCTTCGCATCATCGCCGCGGTTCGCCACACCCTTGAAGGCATGGTAGACATTGAGCATAGTGAGATGGTCCCCATCTTGGTGCTTGAAGAGATTCTTCATCTCATCAGCCTCTCGCCGTTTGTTAGCCGGACGAACGAAGATCTGAGGCACCGAGAGCAGGGCTGTGATAGAGAGGATTTCATTGGAGCAGTAGAACTCGGGGCTCGAGATGAGCATAACCGCCAAGGCAGGATCCAAGGGGAACTCTGATGCTAGGCCACCGAGGGAAGTGAGCTCTCCCTCATCATCAAGACACGCCAGATAATTCAGCTCTTCAAGAGCGCGCATCATAGTCTCAGGAGCAGGAGGGTCCATCAGGTCAAAGTGCACGAGATCCTCCACACCAAGCTTCTTCAACTCTAGAACAGTGTTGGCAAGGTTCGAACGAAGGATTTCAGGGTATGTTTGCTCGATGAGCTCGTCCTTAAATGCCTTCTCGGTGTAGAGACGGAAACATTTTCCAGGCTTGGTTCGACCTGCACGACCTGCACGCTGCTGAGCAGAGGCCTTCGAGACGGCAGACACAAGTAGAGACTCGACCCTTATACGAGGGTTGTAGATCTTTTGCTTACTGAAACCCGGATCGACAACGTAGACAATTCCGTCAATCGTCAAACTAGTCTCGGCAATGTTGGTGGCAATGATACACTTGCGGCCTGGTCGACCACCTTTCCTGAAAGACTTTGGGGCGGGCTCAAAGATCTTCTGCTGCTGATGGGGAGGCAGAGTACCGTAAAGCGGGTACACGACCATCGGGCCTGCATCGGTCTCTCGAACAAGCTCGTCGACTTCGAGGGAGATCTTGCGACAGGTGTCTTCAATCTCCTCTTCACCAGTAAGGAAAACGAGGATGTCACCTTCGCCTTCACTAGCATGGATCTGTAGCACAGTTCGGATCGCACCTTCAACGTAATCCTTCTCCGGCTCAGGTGTGTAGTAGATCTCGACCGGGAAAGTTCGACCCGGGACGGCAAGGAGGGGGGCATCAAAGAAGTATTTTTGAAACTTCTGGGCGTCTAGGGTGGCAGACATGACGATGAGCTTTAGGTCAGATCGGCGTCGGGTCACTTCTTTGAGAAGAGCCATGAGGATGTCGGTAGCCAGAGTGCGCTCGTGCGCCTCGTCCAGAATGATACAGCTATAGCGCGACATGTTGTGGTCGTTCATAGCCTCTCGCAGAAGCATACCGTCCGTCATGTACTTGAGCATAGTCTTCGGGCTCGTCTTGTCCTCGAAACGAATGCTGTAACCGACCTCCTCTCCTAACTTGACGTCAAATTCGTCGGCGACACGCTGTGCGACAGACATAGCAGCCACTCGTCGAGGTTGGGTACAAGCAACCATCTTGTGGTTGAGGTGGGGTAGCTCATCGTAGAGCACGTACTGGGGGATTTGTGTCGTTTTACCGGAACCCGTCTCTCCGACGAAGACTAGAATCTGCGACTTCTGGTACATATCCAGGAACTCTTGTCTGTAATTGATCGATTGTTAGCATGAAATTTCCAACCCACAGAGAGATAAATAGAAAGATGTGTGTGTGTGTTTTGAGATTGGGGGTTTGAAGCTTAAGCGAACTTACCGTTGCTGGTGGACAGGCAGATTGCGACGCGTCTTCAGGATGTTGAAGTATTGCTGCGAGTGCGGCTCTCCGGTGAAAGGGTTGTGGTCGCTATTCTCAGCTTCGAAGGCTTGCTTTGCGGTAGTCTTGCGACGCTCGAAGTTGGCAAGCGGGTCGCGCTTGGGCTTGAAGTCACTGCTCGCCATGTCGTCGTAGCCGGTATTCCAGTGGGCAAGGTACGGGTTAGCCTTGACCGACTTCTTCGACTCGTCCTTGCCCTCAGTCTTGGCGCGCTTGAGAGGCACATCATCGACATCAGGACTGCTAAGACGCTTGCGGTCGTTGCGCAGAGCGCCGGCCTTCGCTACATCAGTCATTATAGCTGATTGTGCGATGGAGAGAGGAAATAATGACTAGAGAGAATAAAAGAAAGTCGCGTGCGACGATAAAGGAATGGCGTGGAAATGTGAAGGATGGGATGCGAATGTATGAGCAATCGCGAGTGGAAGTAAGAGTAAAAAGTGTGTGAGTGGGTGGGTGTAGTTGTGTGTGGGGGATGGGATTCAAGTGTAGGTAGATGTGCGAAAGTAAAAGAGTGTGTGTTGCAGAAGTAAACAGAAGCGTTTTGCGGATTCAAGTGTGGATGTTTCTATGAGCTATCTACACTTGAATGTTGTTGTATGAGGAAAAATGTTTTGAGAATGAGGGACGTCTGCAAGGCTGAAGACGTAAGAGGAAAAAAAGTTGCAGCTTGACACTTGATTGGTGCATCAGTAAAGCTAGAGCCCCACCGTTAGCAGAAATGGAAAGGGTGTGGAGGGGCTGATGAGGGTGGGGGAGCTGTTGCCGGGGAGGTGCCTAAGGTGTACTCGCATATTCACTTAAAAGTATATATAGAAGTGCTTCATGAAATTTCATATTACGAATGCGCTGACGAGTTCAATGTGGAACACTAAAATCATGCCAAATGAAAACATTCGCACTCAATTCACTCTTGAAGAGGACCCCTAATGGTCTGAAAGAAAGTGGCCGCCCTGTTCTACTATACACACCCGTCCGGCGCCGAATCCTAGGTTCCCACCTGCCACTCACCCATGAATCCCGTAAAACCCCCTAATCCGACAAGGGCGGCAATAAGAAGGGCCCTTTCCGTGCATCTTATATGTCCACCTGCTGAAGAAGAAACAAGCAAACAAGCCAGCAAGCCTATGTAGGCGCTAGGTCTAATAGCGAGACGATTCTTGCTAGAGAGAATTGACCCCGAGAGCAAACTCTCATTTCACTAACGCCGAACACCACGAAATGATGCCACCTCCAGGGCTTAGGTACCTAACCACTGTGTACCATGGTTTCATTATATTCATTTCCCGTTACCTTTTCATCCCGTCTTTTTCTTCCTCCTGCAATGGAATCTTATATGATTCCAGCTGCCGTCTCAGAATAGGAATCACTAACCCTTCGCGCGTTCTTGATGATGCTCTCAATTAGCTCCATCGACTCATCTGGCACCTCTGGGAGATCGTTGGTCCCATTAGTTGTAACCACAGGTGGCAATAGAGGCATCGGCATCGTAAATTTAGTCACACATTCCGTTGCTAATGGGGTTAACTCGGGTTGTTGTCGTTGCACTACAGCTGCTGGAAACTGTCCTGTGGTGCCTGGTAATTGATGAACGATTGTTGGCTGCGGGCTGTGTACGGAAACTGCTCGTCGTTGGTCTGGCTGAGGCTATTGCTGTTAGGCACTGTCTGCGGGAACTTCTGCCAGAAAGGTCCGCTTACATTGCTAGGCTGGAGCCCTGGACTTGCTATGTGCATCGTGTTTTCGGGCCCATTATTAACGAAAAAACTCGGCGAAATCGTGGCAGTAGCTGGTGAAGCTACAGTTGAAGCAGTAGCAGCATCAAAGCGAGACTGCGGAGTCTCAACAAAGTTGCTTGCATCATACGGGGGATAATATGAAGGGGAGTGCTGCGTCGGAGATTGTTGTGTAGGTTGCATTGGAGCCTGCATCTTCCGCAATGTCTCCCACGGTCTAGGAGGGGGTATATAGGTTTGTTTATGCACAGCTGGTGCCTTCGTAGAAGAGTTTGAAGTGGTCGATACAGGGAGTGTTTGGTCTGTTGTGACTGGAGTTGGCGTTGTGTGGCTAAAGGCCACAGGTTGTGGGAAGTCGGGCTGTAGCGGTGGACTTTGAATTGTAGCTGATGTTGATGGAGCCTGCAAAATTGCCGATGGTGCTGCTATTGACTGTTGATTCGGTGTTGTCGGTTGCGGTCTGGAAGCATTTTCCTGATTCTGGGTTCCAACATTCCGCATCTGTAGCATTGCAGCATAGTGAGCTCTGATCGCTGGATGTAACTGCGCCACCGATCCCTGATTTGGATCTAGAGAATTGCCGCCACTGGTTGATACTGGTTGCGAGTCTGACTGCTCACGCTGTCCTGTGGGTGAGATTGATGGTGTCGTCTTCTGGGCGGCAAATGGGCTAGAGGAGGCATAGGCGGATGAAATAGTTGCTGTCTGGCGAGCTTGTTCGGAGTTACCCAAGGGCAATACCGGGCCTGCAGCATTCTTGCCCAGGTTACCATTACT
Organism: Hypoxylon fuscum; assembly: GCA_022578945.1. NCBI lineage: Eukaryota > Fungi > Ascomycota > Sordariomycetes > Xylariales > Hypoxylaceae > Hypoxylon > Hypoxylon fuscum. The sequence continues at coordinate 26,023 of MU399900.1, read as the reverse complement.
GAAAGGATTGCGTGGAGCAGAAGACTGGTTAGTGGTGCCCGTACTAAAGCCCGTTGACCGCCTTCTGATTTCGAACAACGCTTCGGGGGATCTCATTAAATGAGCTCGGAGACTACCCTCATACCCATTGGTGAAACCACCCCAGTGAGCGTAAGGGGTGCGATACTTGGTTGAATCCCTAAGCAATGGTCAGATTATACTACTTTGATAGGATGGATGGCTATACCTGTTGTGGTGAACTTGAAAGAACGCATATTTCTGAACAATATTGGGCCGCGGCTGGGTAATAACGTGCTGCTGCTGTGAATTTTGAGATTCTCCAACTACCCCTTGAGCGGACGTAGAAGAGGCCGGTCGGATGGCAGACGAAGTCATCGGCGTGTCGAATGAACGGTTAGACGCCAATGAACTAGACCTAGCTCTAGCTTGAGCTTGGAAAAGTTGACCATTCTGCGGCGACGGAGCCGGTCCGAGGCCCGGAGGTTGCATAAACCCATGGCTGAAAGGCGACTTAGCGGCGGAATTTATTTGACTAGTCCCATATGAAAACGGCGGTGTTCTGAATCGATGATCTGAACCGAATGCCAGAGGCTGGCCATTCTGACCATTGAGTGAAGACCGGTGCCGTCTATGTCCACTATGTGAGGGTGTAGGTCGAGACATAGAAGCCGGCTTAGATACAGTCTGCTGTGCCGAGGGTGGTCCGTTCTGGTGGGGTGTAGAACTAGACTTTGGAAAAGGCAGCTGTGAGGAATGATGGCCGTTCTGTTGGAGAGTAGAAATTGGCCTCGGTACATTTTGCTGTGAAGTGTACAGTCCGTTCTGTGGGTTTGTAGGAGCTGGCTTCAGCGCAACTTGCTGCGGCGCATACTGTACGTTATGTTGGGGTGTTGAATTTGGCTTTGGCGTAGCAGGCTGTGAAGGATACTTCGGGGTGAAATGATGTGGTGTGAATGGGGAAGGCTTGGGGGCGAACTGCTGAGCGGTGTAAGGAGAATGGAGATAGGAAGGTGTCATTGGTTCCCTTGGTTTGTATTGATACGGCTTCTCGGATTTCGGTCCTGCTGTGTTTTGAGCCTGTACGGCGAACGTAGGTGCGTATGACTTTCGAGGTTGAACAGCAGGTGGAGCGGGTCGTGGAAGAGTCTCTAAGAAGTTGCTCTTGGGGTTGTGTTTCGCATGCCTTAGGTCCTCTGTGTACTGGGCACGAGCTTCTGTCGATGTCCGCCCAAGGTAATGCCAGATCTGATTGTCCTTGGCAAAATCCACCTTAGCTTGCGATTTGTTGGTGCAATCATACGTATTAAACTCAGCCCAGGTAAACCCGTCAACGAACGGTGCATCTGCGCGTGGCAACTCCTCCGTGATCCTCTTCGTAGCGTTAATCTGATCCTTGGCCTTACGTGACGTCGGCATGGGAATAGCGTTTGCGGACGCTCTCTGCAGGTGGAAGTCGGCTGGATCTGCGAGGAGCAGCCATTTCCATTCAACCTCGACTCGATCTCCATTCGGAATAACGTCGACGAGGAATGTCTGCTCATCAGCCCTATTCTCCACAACAACGCCCGCAAATATCTCCCCGCGATAATACTGCAATTGACAAATATCGCCTTTCTTGAGCGCGGCCGCTGCTTGACGGGTCTTCTGGCATTCGTCTAATGCACCTCCATCCAACTTCCTGTCTCTCTTGGTTCTATGGAAGCGACAGTTGAACTCGAAAGCACGTTCTTTATATTCAGTCCCGTCCTCCCCGAAAATTGGCACGTCAGCTTCCTCGACCATGACTCCAGCCGCCGCAGCACACGTCGCGTGATAGGATCGAATACATTTCTTATGGGAACATTGGAAGCAAGCACCTCTCTTGGAGCGGCAATACAAGCACTTGAGCTCGAGGCGTGCCTTGCTAATGTCCTCCACGTTAGTGACAACTTCTTTACCGTCGACCGTCTCGATCCAAGTTTCTGGTCCGTAGAGCGCACAAATGCGATGAGCCTTGCGGCCATCTGTCGTAGGCAGCACGTCTTGGCCCGATATATCATGGGGGCATAAGCAGCAGGGAGGCTCGACATTATTTTTGACGCGAAGTCGTATCTTCTTGGCCTTCTTTTCTCCTTTGTCGGTTGCCGCACGTTTGCGTTTTCGTCCAGGTTGCTTGAATCTCACGACATGGGTTAATACGCTGTTTTCGAGATCATCCTCCTCTTCGTCTTCCTCCTCTTCGTCTTCCGTCTCTTCGTAATCTGTCTCCTCGCCTCGCAGCTTGCGCTCGATCTCGTATACGTCGACCCAAACACTGTCTTGAGCTTGTGCACATTCACACCTCTTAGCAATCTTTCCCATTGGTAGCCAGGAGTCCAAGGCAAAATTGACAGCCTCGGCACAATTATAGCCCAGATTATAGCCAGAGTGGTAGCCGTACGGATAAGTGACAACAAACTCTCCCGGATAGGAGACGCATTTGTTGACCTTAATGTTGAAGTATTGCAATAAGTGGTTTGGTGAGATGAGGAAAGCTTTGTGCCGCAGGAATTGGTCGCAGGCTTTGGCATCCGTTGGCCAGATGCTCTTCATGGCAGCTTCGAACCGACGTGCATCACCCTGCGAGATGCTGTACCACTGTTTTGGAGCTCCGAAGTGCAGATAATTGATGCTGTATAGATCAACATCCTCGAGATGCCAAGCGAAGGTTGCTTTCCACATGCCGAGGTACAGATATGCCGTATTCACACCAGGCACCTTGGTACCTAGAACGTCCAGAAGATTGGGAAGTTTGTTGAGGTTCCAAGATTCGCATTCCTCGTCGAACAAGGTTCCTGGAAGATCTGCACCGTACAATGGCGGCGCATACGTAAGGGTTTTCCAATATATACGTTCGAGTTCTTCACATCTCTCAGGTGTATAGTCGGAGATGTCCATGCGGTAGTCAAAGTCCTTGAAAGCTTCCTCGTCGATCCTAGCTGATGCCTCTCGCCTCGCGTACTTCCTGCGAGCAGAAGTAGACTGTGTCTTGGGTTTGGACTGTCTCGCACCACCCATCCGGCCGACGACGGGAGGTGTGTCGTCGTCATCCACATCTGCACCGGGGTCCTGTTCAACGGATTCAATAACTTCTTCGCTCAGCTTTGGCGAGACAGGCGTCATCGGTCTATCTTCCTGATCCACCGGATTGCCCTTGGCAGCGCCTCGCTTAGCCCTGCCTCTGGTTACTCGCCCACGTCTCCTAGAGTCGGCGGTAGCCGAGGATGAGACTGGTTTAGGCCTAGGAGGGGCCTGCGCACGCCTCTCACCTCGTCTGGCAGGGGGCTGGTGCTCGCTCTGGTCACAAAGTTGACGCCACTGCGGGATATTATAGGATCGCTGATGGAGAAAATTGACTTGTCGATAAGTGCCGTTGGACCCCATAATATCCTGCTTGATAGGCTCTTTGACCCTGATCTGCTTGACCATGTCGTCGAGAGCAGGGCGGTTATCGGTCCATTCCTTTGGAGGGATGATCTTGACAATGCCCGACTTCATGCCGTAGCAATCAACTTTGGTCATCTACAGAAGTAATTAGGTTAGCGGTGTCGAGATCGGACAAGTAACGAAGAGGTAGATGGGAAACGTACGAATTTCTTAAAATCTTTGAATTGATGCATGTCAGGTTTGAAGACGGGGACGGTACCGGACCAATGATCGGGTACGACTTCGCCAATGTCCTCTTCTTCTTCTTCTTCTTCTTCTTCTTCTTTGGGTTGGTCCTGGTCCTGGTCCGTAGGCCCGGAAGGTAGAGGAGACGACGGGTTGACGTTGATGTCGAAGGAGGGATCGTCCAAATCACTCAGTTCGGAATCGTCGCTACCGTCCAGCTTCATTGCGCTGTTACTATCGGGCGGTGAGTGAAGGCCGGTAGGCTTTTGATTGTGGTTAGTGTTGGTGTTGAGTGCATCGTTGCTAGATGGATCATTTGCGACCTCAATCTTGTCCATCATCTCAGTCTCGGTCTCGGGCGCAGACGCCATTACGGCGGTCGCTTCGGCGGACATGGCAGCTGATGGACTGCATGCGATCGAATTAATTTAATGATGTTCCCATCTACGCCTGTCGGGCGGTTTATCCTAAGCCGCCCTTTAATGTCGTTCGTCTACAGGGCCGATAGAATTAAATTAGTCGGATTGATGACGATGTAATACCTAAACTTCGTTGGTTGAATGTATGGTTGAAATGAGGTCGGTCGTAGGTAGCACTGTGGAGGTGTGTTCTGTGTCTAGTGCAAGTGTATCAAAGCTTTGCAGTCACCGCAGAACCTGGCCTTGGCTCGCTCAAATGACCACTCGGTTAATCTACGGCGAACGGGGCAATGGTACGTTGGTGGTACGTTATTGGTGCTTTTGGTGTGTCTTATGGGGTTGCGCTGGGGAGGGATATTTTTGGGGGTTGCGGAGATCGCTTTCTTGGAAACGGAAGGGATGGATGGAGGCTGGGAAACCAGGGGAGTATCTTATCACCTTATCTGCAAACTGCTAGGTAATAAGAACAAACGTATCTTCAAATGCAATCTTTGAAAATGGTTTCTTCTGATTTTTTAAGGGAAGGTTTTCTAGTTGAGGATGAATTCATTCTAGTTCTACTGTGCAGCTAAATTTACCTCCATGTTCACGTGCCTTGAAATCCCTGGAGCGTAAGGCAGCACCCATACAGTTCAAGAGTTACAAAATCACACTGTCTTTGTGTCCACTTGTACCAACATGTCCCGAGTCTTAAATGGATCTCCCCCATTTTAACGTTATCAGATGCTGCAGCACGGGCCAATCAGAATTCATTTTTTATGGTCGGAAGTCGGAACTTAAACGCTTGCAGCGACGATGAGGCGATCATCTCCAAGAGCCTCTCACCTTGCTCCGGATATCTCAGATCTAGCCCCGCAGCTTTTTCCAACCATCACGAACTCTTCAAGTCTTTAGGTACTCGAGGCCATACATGTAGGCATCAATATCCCTCATTTTCACAACTATGCTTGCTGGGCCTAAATGAGTGGTACATATAGTTTTTTAATAACCTTTAACATGCGTCACAATAATGACAACGCTAGTGTCTTTATCAGTTAGCATAAACTCTATGGCCAGGAAACTGTTCAGCATGTTCCACTTTGACTCGAGACTCAGCATTCAACAGGCCATCAATCTTAGATACATGCGTATTTCATTCCCGCACAGCGGCCCGTCGTACCTTAGGCAGGCACCTAAGGTAGTCCGTCTCCAGGTATGTACGTGTTTAGGTATTTGCCAGTACCAATTCGATCTGTCTTCACGCATCACTCCTTACATCTCGGTGTGCCAGAGTCATATGGAAGTTTTGTACTAGAAAATTACAGAAAGAATTGAAGAGCATTGCTTCTGCATCCCATGCTAGTCCGGCGGTACCTCCGATACTAGAATTTATTGTATTCGCCGACACGTTTTCAAGATCTAACGAGCAAGTGAGTCGACATATGTACTGAGATTCTAAAAGGGGTTTCCTCCATCCACGACTCTCATACATCTTTATTGTAAGTGCCCGCTTATTGATACTAGATAAATCGAGTGCATGTCTACGTATCTAAATCACTGTTATTCTCACATCGATATCAGAATTAGAGCTCTGTATAATTCCGTGTCTGCAACGATCCATCTGTTACAGTAAGTCTCCCATTGTGCTACTCGTTCAAATCCGTGCCATCGGAGCAGAAATGGGATATGGGCCGCTTTAATAACTTGAACAGCATGCCTTTAGAATTCAACGAACCGTGTAACTACGCCCAAACATGAGTGAATATAGCCAAATACATATACTTCAAAAGCATCTAGTTGTCGATAATCATCGCCGAGGTCCAAAACGTAGCTTTCTCAGTAAGTTTGTCTCCCGTCGATATGAGGCATGCCTCTTAATCTACATCGTTCAAAGTGCAATGAATGCAGTTAGGACGACCCCTGATCTCCTCATATCTCTTCGCGAGATAATTTTAGTAAACTTCCCAATATTCATATAAGTATATGTTAGGGAGCGTCTTCTTACATGGACTTAAGCCATATACAAGGCGTGATCCAGCCTTTAACACTATACCCGCCCCTTCTATCTCAGGAAGAGAGCTATTAAAAATTGATGAGCCAAGGGTGTCCTGAAAATCTATGAATGTTAGGAAGTTAGTACAAAGATTGTGGATGCCTTTCGTTATTCAAATGCTAGTGTGACGGCTATTAAATTATGAAGTGAAGGAGGTGTGCAGGAACGCTACTAGACTTAGACTGTTCCCTTGTCGGCTTCTTTTCCTCTAGAGACACTATTAGCAGAGAATTCTCGGAGAGCTCAGCGTTTCTCCTTGTCAACATAACACGAAACGACTTAAGCATACGAGCTTAGACTTCCCAAATTCAGAGCCCAATGACTTGGGAGAGATTTGAGCACAGAAGTCTCGAAACTTAAAAAAGCTGGCTTGTTGTCAATCATATTTTATACTTAAGAAATCATAGAAAAATCGTAGCCTAATTATTCAGTATTCTGCCAGGTTCTATCGTGTTATGATAGTGGCTGGTTGTATCGGCATTTCTCCTTCGCTTGGTTGACTGTCGTACGTTGTCATAAACTCGCTTTCGAAGTACCTATCTGCAATTTACAAACAAGCCGTTGTCCACGAAAGATTGCATTTTGAGGCTCTCGGTTCTAGAATGTTACATAGCATGATCAGACCATCGAAGTACTGTCCCGACGAGTCCTATGCCTCTTTTAAGACAAGCCACGCAGCGAAGGATTCGCGAGTATTTACCCACTCGATTCCACATGCCTAGACCAGGAGGCTTGTTCACAAACATGCTTCGAGCTCTTGTCCCGGAATTGCCCCAGAAGTTGAGGCTAAACTAAAGTGTCTTGTCGTTGTGCTAATATGCGAAAATGAAGTCGGTTAGCTATGGCTTACGAATGGTAGATGACCTATTGTTTAATATGTACCTATTTATGTGTACTGGTCCATAACTACAGGAATGGTAGACTGGGTGTACGAGGTGGCTAAGGTGATCATAGATAGGATTGAATAACAGTCGATCAAAGCTTCTAATATTGTGCATGATGCTGGTCACTTACTAGGATGCAATGAATGGTTTGGCTTTCCAACCACCAAAGGCAGATGTATACACCTACACGTAAAACTGTTTAAGAGTTCATGTCGACAATAGAATAGGAATCTACCTAGAGTAGGAGAGCGTGTTTAGTATAGGCTAGATAACTGGGATATGATACTTTAAACTTCCAGAAACAGTACTAACTTGAAATAAGGGTTGCAAAGTTACTTGGTTATGTGTTGAAGTATATTAACCTAACATAATATGACCTGGAAGATTAATGTCACACAATCTGGTTCACGGGCTAATATATGTTGAAATACAACTTATGTATACATAATATAACAATTTACGAGCATTCAATTATGATACCCGAGTACCTATATATAGGTAGTCTTGTATTATTAAAGGGGGAGGGGGGTTAGTCTACATAAGAGAACAGGAATGCTCTAAGAAAGATGCGTTGACTCTAAATATATACCTACCCATTGATTAGTAGGACCACATGCGTATGAGGTAGGTTTCTCTATCACCAATTCATAATAGTTAATGATAGCCACGAGACTTCTTTCTACTAGATAATGAACTTGATACCTGGGGTATCTTGGTTCATATATATATGAACCAAAAAAGGAGGCCCCTATAGAGTTCATAGTAATACTTCTGACCAAGCCTTCCAGATACATTGCAGAAGAAACACCTTTATAACAAGTAATTAAATATGATGTGTTCAATAAAATTGTGTCGTGATCTAGGATAACTCTAACTTGGAATAGAAATAAATAACTAGTTAATCCGTACCTACCTTGTCCAAATAGCGCCATGTTTGATATATGCTTCAAATGTTTAGTTATAAGGTAGGTAGGTACGAACTTGGCTCTTAAACTAATAACACTCTACGCTGAAATTAACGGCCCCCTATATTACCGACACTATCTATATTCTATACCGGAATACAGTTGCCCTGATCATCCAAGACCTAGATGAGCACTAAACAACTGCTTTATAGACCACAGGAAGACCTGCCTTCAAGAAGCTCATGGAAGGGCTACAAACCCTAGACCGAGCTACGACACAGTCAACTGCCGTGTGGTTCTAGCCTCTGTCTTTTGATTCCATTGCAGCTAAGTTGGGCGTCGATAGTATCAAGTACCCCTCAAGTGTGAACGAATTAATATACCATGACTCAGACCCCGATAGGCCATTGAACCCGGGACGAAAAGAGAAAATGCAACGACGACAACAAAGATCATACATAGGTCACCGTCATCCGTACCTGCATATATTGATTAATTGCCTCGGTACCTGATGTGCCACAGCTCGACGGACACGTAACAGCTGTCAGGGGAGGGTCACATTCACCGCCTCAATAAAAAATGGCGTTTGTCCTTTTGCGCCGCGGCGCCTATTGGCTGCGCAACGCGGACTTTGCGACAAAGGGGAAAGACAGAGCAGATAAGTCTCGTTGGGCATTGCCGCTCGACTGAGCAGAAGAACTGTTGAACGCGTGTCATGTCGAGAGAAGCTGCCACCAGCTGCACCCTTACTAAACCCCAAATCCAATGGTGACATTACCCAATAATAACTCACTGCAAAATCAATACGCGCCGACTTCATAAGATCGTTTGCTATCTGACAACCTACGAGAGCGAAGATGCGTTTCAAAAAGCGTTGCTGATGGGCTTGGCGTTCGCAAAATAGCTACCTGGCCTTACCCGTCAAGCCATTGATTGAAGAGCAAGACTGAAGAACATGGCCATGACCCCCACGCGACTGAGTTAGCGAATGGCGTCACCCGTTCCGGGCCGCTCGGGGTCGATCATCTATTAGCATCTAGCTGACATCTCATGGACTTGATTCTAGATCTAGGTAGCGGCTTGTCGTGGCGACATAGCTGTTAATGCGCCATTTGCCACTGGGCGACTAAATAATACTGCAGACGATAAGCTACACGACGAGGAAGCCGCACTTCACTACTGTCTTTACCAATTCGTCGAGTGATGTATGCATGAGGGTTTTCTTCATTCTAAAAAGGACTTTCTCATCCTTCTCCATTGGGTAAGACTTTGCGCCGTCTCTCGTCAGCTTAATGTGATTTGACTTTGGTACCTTGCAGCTGAACCAAGCATCCGGAGGGGTCTCTTCGCATTCCCGCCCATCCATCCCACACCGAGTGAGCCGGGGTTGGCCAATAGAAAAAAAGGAAGTTAAATAATATGGAAATAAGAAAAGAATGTGTATGACTGGTCACCACGTACATATGCAATAAGAACCCCTAAGTAACCACTCAGAGCCCGCGCCAGCTTTCTCCATCCTCTTGTCTTAGGTGAGGGGATTCCTGATGGATCGGATCTATGTAGGATAAGCTTTTACATATTTGCCATGGCCTCTTGAGAGAAAGGAAGGAGGAAAAAAAGAGAAGAAAATTCTTTTAGGAGTTGAAGGACCAATCAGAAGTTGATCGCACGAAACGAATTGGGAGCTGCCACACCACGTTCGGATTTTATTCTTAACCTCATATATGGTGACATCGTCCCTTGCATTAGGGCTGCTTAGTGTAGGCTATGGCCCGAAAAGAGATCGAAAGTTTTTGTTCTCTGCTCTCGGTTCAGGCTAAATCGAGAAAACCTAAGGAACTGGAAAAAATTCTAGAATTAGCTTGTGAATAGGTAGCTTGCTGCTTTTACTGCCGAGAGCTCCGCAGGTGAAGTAACGGGAGGTTCTAGAAGATAGTGCTAACCGACTTCGTCGAAGACAAACAACCGTCGCTGTAAGGGGAGTTACATAGTGCATCCATAGGCGGAAGAATATTCGGTTTCTAGCAATTAGAGGTGTTCAATAGTAACACGGTTGAGAGGAATTTTATCTCGCGTTGACGTGACAGACGCCAATTGTCGAGACAGTAGCTCGTGACACGCACCATTACACAAAATTGTCTCTGCGTTGGTCGGATAACGAATCCATGGGCCTGGGAAACTTTACTTGAAAGGATCAGCATGCATCCATACACGCTACCGTGGGCCTGGCATACACGTGGTGCTTCACCTTGAATCAGGCACATCTCTACATGGTAAGTCTATGAGTAAGTACCTAAGGCATTTAGACTCGGCTTTTTCCTCCCCCAAGAAATAAGGACCGAAACAGTAAAGTGATGACCCCGCTAACATACCTAGGTACTATTATGTAGGTAATTGAAATTGTGGGATTTTGTTCTTGCTCCTCCAGGAAGCTCGAGTCAACAAGATCAAAATTGTTATTGCTGACCACCATGCTCGAATAGATTCTGACGTAAATTTTCACATATTCGGAGAAGTGTACATCTCTCCCCCTCTGAATGGATGGTCAGCAACAGACTACGTAGATAGACCCCGGAGATTAAGTTTAACATGTATCTGAGAATAAGGGGAAAATTTTGACACTAAAAGCGCCGCTGACGTGACCAACTGAGGAAAACTGTCTGTCATATCCCGATGATACTGTTAAACGATACGTGCAGAAATTGGAGCTTCGACGACGCCTCACCGAGAAAACAATGTAGATGGTGAGCCAATAGTAATGCTAATGATGGTCGCTGCTATATCGTGAGGCCTGTCCTGGCAGCAGAGGAGTTGCGGATAGAACCGTGTTAATTTGCAACTAGCATAACATAGTATATTATCTTCATGTTACAAGTGATGACGGTTGGGAATTGCAATCGAAGATGAGCACGATGGCATTGTGAGTTGCCGCATCCTTGCATTTCACGCAATGATGTTGTGGGATTGACGACGTCATGTTGACCCAGTACCATAGCGCCGGCTCGAAATGAGATGTGAGGGTTTCCTTAACTAGTAACCACGAAGTTATGGGCTTAAGGATATCCCTACATGTAGCTGGTGAGATTTGTCGAGGCTACACTTTGTATATACTATGTAGTAGTAGCATGATTAATCGATGCAACAAGATGAGCGACTCGGACCTTTGCAAGGGAGGAAAGGAGCGCCTCACGGATCATGAGAGAAAAGCTTCCATAGAGCCGAGAGCGCTCAGGGGTCGATGGGTTCCTGCATCTGTTCGGATGCGCTGCAACTCCGCGAAAGCCCTTGGGGTATATCACAGCACTTAAGATATCCTAACATCACTACATATGTAAGATTGGACTCCAGCAACCAATCCTGGTTTGCAAATAGGTAGTTATAACACATTGATGAGCTCAACGGCTTATTATCGATCGTGAAGCATAGGTGGCTTGGCAACTTCTTTACGCTTCCACTAGAAAATAATAGAGGGGATTATCTGATATATAGCAAGCACGGATGTCTCATGAGGCTTTATGTAAGTCGTCTAGCATCGAAGTTAGTCTCCTTGAAATCCTGTTGTCGACTATACTAGTCGAGTAGGCAGCTTTCCGAGGTTGACAAGTTGACGTATGCGGCAACTTGCCTTGCTAGCTAACCGTAAAACCCGAATTACACTGTATGGGCCATAGTCGTGCGATCCATGAGAGTCTAGGTAGCTCGGACCAAAACCGTGGAATTAGATGGAAAATCTAACTGGCTAACGGTTGCATCCGACTCCACAAGAATCCTGGGAGAACTTAAAAATTTTATCTTTCAGATTTTTCTTTCACCGAGCTCCTCCATTTTCCCGGGCAGCTGGGGTGATCAGATTGTGCGCTCCGACAGCTTTTCAAGCGGGATCGGCTGTTAAGAAGGTGATAATAACAGGGCCTCAAGGGAGTGACATTATTGTGATGTATGTGGCAATGTGCATATATCGACGCCTATTGTCCTCGTCAAATAGGCATTTGATATGACCCTACATTAGACCAAGCTAATGCAAGGTACGGGCAACCAGCAGTGCGGTACATGAAATATAGGCGATCGACATAGTAAGGTTCTCTAATGCTTGTAGGGAAGTCGTTCGGAAGTCGTGGGTTTTAATCCCCGGAGATTTTGTGCTGATCTTTCCACTGGAGCTTGGTACATAGTAAAAGATAAAGGTTCCGGTCCAGCTGAGGCTCATCGTTATCCCGTAGTCGGGAATGATTTTCCCTCCTTTCTTCGAGTTAGGATACCGCTCTGCATACTGCCAAGTGTCGACGATGTCTCAATATGAAGTGGCTGTCGAATTGTAGTGCCCATATCACGAAATCCTACTATGCAGGTGAGGCAAGCCAAAAAAGACTGATTGAGGCCTATTGGTCAATGAGGCTTGGGGAAATTGTCTCTTTACCTGGCAGTGCTGAACCTCAACAGATAACACCTCGGTCAACTTACATAGCACTGCCACAACCTGTGATACATTTGACAAGATCGAAATCGCATTCTACCAATAACCATTTCTTATTCTCACAGAGCACAGCATGACTTTGTGTAACGTAGTAGTGGGCAAGAATAACCGTGCCCTCCAGCCTCAAATTTTAGAGCGATTGACATGCATGTCGGATATACCATTGTCTCAAAGCTTGAAAATTGCACTTCTAATTTGTTCTGTCAGTTAGTGGCTTGCTTTAAGGCTCCTGCGACATGTTACCTCAACTCAGCGCGCCATGTTAGTCCCGAGAACTACTGATGTTCGTGCATCTCTCTTGTCCTGGGCTGTGTCCAGAGGTATCCAGGAGCTTAGGTGTGATAGGTGACTTGTCATCTCTTGAGATCTCATTGGTGGCACACGATTGAGAATAATAAGCCCAAGTCATTTGAGCATGGTAACACGGTGTACGAACACAAAAGAGCTGCCATGGTTACATAGGCAGAACGCATGAGAACATGCACAAAACATGCGGTAATAAAGTATTTCAATGATGGAAACTCTGTGAGCAACGGCGTAGCGGGAGGGTGTCGGCAGCTGACGGGACCGAACGTTGAGAAGATATGCGCTTGAGGAACAGCACACAACGGCGGGAAGTACGCTACTTAATTGAGGTACGACACGTTCTATTATGCAAGAAGCCAACAAGAGAAAATTTCTATGGCACTGGACAACAAACCGAGAACTCGAATGGTCTGACTTACAATAACCATACTTAAAAGACTGACGTCAAACCTTGCGCTACGGCAACTAAAATCTTACAACTCGAAGACATCCATATTTCATGTAGGCAGGGAGGTAAGAATTGTCAAATCAACATACAGTACACTTTAATTACGTAATAGCAAACATCTCATCCGTCATATTTTTAGTCCCCTATTACATATGAGATTGGAATCTGCTTTTCTCTTATTAATCACATGCATGATACATCACCAACTGGGCTCTGATTATCCCCGAAGCAGTTACATATCATACTGCGAGAGAAAAGAGAGGCTTAGGTGTTGACCGGTTCTTATCCCATCACGTCACGTTTTTAAGAAAACAACGCGACGTGCTGTCCAAATCGGGCGCGTTTTCCCTCGGCAGTTGAGCATCTGGTAATGGGTCTGTCTATCAATGTGACCTTGAGCTGCTGGGATTTGCTACGTGCCGTACAGGCCCGGGAAGCAACGCCAGAGCGGTGTTGGGAGTTCTTCACCGAGTCTGCGAGTCCGGACTTAGACTGGCCCGAAAACTGAACGCTCGAGAGCGGTATCTCTGATCTTCCGCGGCCCTGCATTGCGCCCTGTAGCCACTCAAAAGCTCTTCGACTCAGTGTTTTATCGTAATGGCTGACCATTCCGCTTAAAGATACTTGCAGTGAAAGGCTCAGTCGCTATGATATGTCGAGTAACTTCCTAATATCTATTAGCTTGTCGGGAGATACCTGATAATATCGTTATCGTTATCGAACCCCCCATTCCGTTCTAGGTCTACCGCCAACGTGGTTGGTAGTCCATCGTCTCATGTTAGACGGATGTTGCATTCTTAAAAACAAAATAAAAATACAATGACCTGGTTAAGTTGGCTTGTGTGTAAGTATTACGCGGTACTCGTGTGTCTCAACTATCATTAGCGTACCGCCTGTATCATATTCGAGTTGCTGGCAACGTGCACACTGTGCCACAATTGCTTCTCTCCATCGGCCCCACTGTCAGCAACGTGAGAACTTCTGAGCTATTCGACGGCTCGCAAGGGTGGTAATCCGATGGAGGTTGAACTCCCCCTGTCCTAGCTTAACTAGCAGCCACCAGGAATCAGAGCCGGGACCGTTGGCAACCAAGAAGGGGAAAGTCGGAAGATGGATCTAAAAAGTTTTTCTCATTCTTTCTCAGCATATTATTGTAAGTGGGCCGTAATCATATGCCCTTTTTGTATGTATTATTCACACTGCGTCAAGGCATTGCTTTGAAAGGCAGTATCTCGGGATTGTGCAATGACTAAGGGGGCTAGACGTATCTGCCCTGAGCAAACGAATGAGAGTAGGCGATTGATCGTTGAGGAGTATTTGGTCTGGTATGATTCTGTTGTAAGCACCTACCTACCTAACCGACCAAACTCCGAACATCCCAGCCTCCCTGTTCTTTATCATTGTAGGCTGCGTAATCTGTATGTCTTTCGCTATGGTATTTTGTTTATTTTGTTTCGTCTCAAATCTCTGGAGAGACTGGGATATACGTAGTGTAGTGACCCAGCATTTATGACTGGTGGAGAAGAGTGAAGCAGACTTTCCGATGGAGCAATTAACCTAGGCTCATGAGAAACCGCTCGTTCAGAACCAGTTACTAAGCTAGGCTGGTGGATCTCTTATGCACGCCTGCATTTCATCCTCTGTCAAAATACTAGTATGTAGTACATACATACATGGCCGCCAAAAGGGCCCCGTCTTTGCTACATGTACCTACCGCCCCAAATGGCCCAATACCTACATAGGTACATATGTAGCTTGCTAGGAGCTCTCCCCGGATCCCTGCCGCCTCTTAGCCCAGCCCCGTAAGCAGCCCAAGCGGTCGAGTTGTCATCCCAGTTGGTCGGGCTCCCAAGCTTACAAGGACCAGAAAAGGGAAAGGCTACGATTCCACGGGGAACCGCAAGACGTCCAAGAGTCCAAGACGGCAGCGCGGTAGGGCCTACTTCAGTCCTGATTCCTGGGAGCCTGTGGAGCTGCCCAGAGCACCAAATTCAACGGAACGAGGCCTAGTAAAGCCACCCGCTCACATCCCGTTTTTTTAAACCAGCCAGCCAGTGCACCATCCTGCAGCTCTTCCCATCCCAAGCCAAAAAAGGCTCCTGATCTCTCTCACATGTGCCTTTTTTTCTCTTTCCTATTCCCACCCACCATCGCGCACTACAACCGTGACTTCTAGAGGACTGCCAATAAACAAGCATCGTGTCTAACCCAAGATCCTGGGGATAATACTCACCATTCATTCGACTTGCACGATATATTGCAGCAACCCCTCGTTAGTCTGGACCATTGGCTTATGTTGTACGCTCTTCGCAAGAATTATCGATTTCGTCAAGTTGCAGAGAGGACGACCTTTTGGGAGGCCGAAGATTTGTGTCAGGATTGGCATGATAACATCTGATTGATTGGCGAGGCGGTAAACCTTTTAAAGAGACAGCACAGCAGCCCGACTACAACCCCACGAAATTCACCCCCAAGCTTCAGTACCCAGAACACGTGGACCAGTGTGACCACCCAAAAGTTGATAGGGCAAAAAGTCCACCAGTACACGTATATACCTCTTACTCATTGGACATTTTCCCAGAAAACCCGTCACGAGGTTGGATACCGACATATCTAGAGGGATTGTCTTGTTACTAGGTCGTTCTCTATAAGACGCGGGTGTGCTTTAAGCACCGGAGGAAGAAACTAATAATTTTTCTTTCCTCTTTTCGGACGGCAATCTATTACCCAACGTAGCGCTGCCGCCGATCCTGGATGGATTTATCCTGACGTACCATCACATCACCCCGCCAGACAATACAACACCGCGACCTACTCACTAACTACAACAACGATAACGCGACATCAACGACCACGAGAAATTCTAGTCGAACGGCGTGTTCGCCACGAAATAGCGCTATACTTTGCGTCATGTCTCCTAAACTACGACCTCTTAGGTTGCCATTGTTGGTGGAAGAGAGAAGGAGAAAAGAAGAGGAAGAGGCGGCACAGCATGAAGCGGAAATCGACGTGCCGTATAACTTTTACACCACGGATTCTTACTCGTCCGACGCGGCATCGCCAGTGACACCAACTTTTTCAGCCCGCGGTCACCTGCGCTACTCTAGTTCGATGTCATCCTTTGACTTAGCGACGGTAGCGAGCTCTGATAGCCCTTCGTCGCCGACTCAAACAGCACAGAGCTCAGGCAAACGCGTGCTGCCCGACGTGGAAGAGGAGCCTATCGAATATGAAGATTCGGACTCAGATCTAGACGATGCATCCGAGTTATACCATTGCCTATGTATGTTACATATATCCCAACCTTTTCATTCTGCATTCTAACAACATTTGTTTAGGCGATGACCCTTGCATCCATAGGGATACCGATCTGGTACAGAGTACCTCCAATTTCTATAGGCAGAACAGAAGTACCGATTACGATGTGGGATTTTTCAGTGACGGAGACTTCAGCTTTAGTATGCGTTCATCGAGGAAACGCAGGGACGGCTCAGAGTCATCATTTGCTGGCTTCACGCAGCGCATCGGTTCTCGATTTCCATCTTTCACCAAATGGAAGTCGTCAAAGCCGTCTACGTCTAGTATAGTTAGTTCACCAATGTCTGACTACGCATTCGATCAGCGACCAATCTTATCCCGGGCAACCTCGAGTCGCTCCTCCTCGCTTTCAGCGCCCAGTCGGCGTCATGTGGATCGCTCGACCGAGGCCCCCGTGCCGTCAACGCCTGCTCTGTCACGCTTCGGGAGCAACGATAGCTTCATGCCATTCGATGGGACCGTCGACATCAAAAAGGCTAACGACATGGGCTCATATATCGAGCACGAACGCAAACAAGCGGTGACACCACTTCTACCACCTATGATGGCTTCTACTTCAACCGAGCAGATTCTTCCGCAACCTTCCCCACTAGAGTCACCGAGTGTTGCATCTCCAGGATCTCTATATGGCGAAGAGAATTATTCGACGGGTATGATATCTCCACCGCTTAGTGCGAGGCCGTCAGCCTCCTCATTGCGTCTCTTGCCACCAGTAGAGCTGCCACAACTCCCTGCACCGGATGCCTGGTCTGATCGGTTGGGTCATGCAAACTACACCATAGTTCCGAGGCCGTACAAGCCAGAAACAGCCGACCTGGAATCTCTTCGCCTGTTCCGAGCAGATTGGGAAACTGCACGAGTAAATTACACGAAGCACCTCGCACGGACGGGCGAGCACTACGGACAAACATCTAAAACTTACGCACTTACCGAAGCCAAGTGGGCCGAGACTCAGCGAACTTGGCGAAACCTACATGACGAAATAGCAGAAGCTGTTGTCGCCAGCGGTGAGGTAACCGTGTGTGAAAAGTTCGACGAAGGTGTGTGTGTTTTAACCACCGTACCAAGAATGGACGCCGAGGGAAAGTTCCCTGAACGCGGCGACGAAGACATTGTTGGTCCCATGGTCCGCGAGGCGACGATGATGTCCCTTGACAACGTGGACCGCAAGGGACCTAGTTTCTGGCGCAACCTTGCTGGGAAGGTCCGTCTGAGGAAATAGGATACGTCTCTATTTCATGTCACCAGCAATATCGATGACCCCGACGTTACGACTAATTAATGATTTTTTACGACTTTTACGTCGCTCACGCTCATTTCCGAATTCATTTCTTCTATTTTACGTCTTACAGCATAGAGAGATACCATTTGTCATTACCTGGATACCATTTAGAGGACGACTACTACGACGACGAATTACCAGCCTGCCACAGCGGCATTCACATGCATCGCACGGCGTTGGCGTATCACAATCGAAATGTTTATTTGTTTGATTTCCATGGACCATAATCTACATGAGGCTGCCTCGGCCCGAGACCGAAAGCCTCTGCACATATTTCGGCGACCTACCTCATGCACCTGCACGTACCAGGCTAGGATCGACGGGAATGCCAACTTTCGGGACAGTACATAGCCTTTTTTCTTCTTTTTGTACCCCTATTCTTCATACATACAAAGTTCATACCCAGTATCTCGACAGCGGATAGCGTACCAGTTGCATATCATGAAAAAGAAAAGTTTGGAGTCACGCAGCATTGGGAATGGGAATTGGAGAATTATGAGGGAATGCATCGGGTTTTCCTTGTTTTCAATTGGTAATCATTAGTGTTTACCGGCATATCATCATCGCATTGGCGCCTTAAGGGAAAAAAGTACAAATGAAAGGACGGAAGAGGGCCTTCCAAGAACGCCCCGTGTGCGATATTGTACTGATTGTACATCATTTTGTCTAACCGGAGAATGTAGAGAATGGAGGAGGATAATGCCACTGGGTTTGGCAAATTTGTCTGGTGCGCGGATGAGGGGACGATACTAGCTTGCTGGGTCACTCGTAACTGGTGACCGCAGCCTCCGGCCCCTGAGGGCCAGCACTCCGGACTCCGGGTTACGAGTCTTGGTGTGGCCTCGGGGGTGACGAGGAGATCTTACATGAAAAAAGATAAAAAACCATGTACATGAAGACCTTTGTCATCCAGTTAGATAGGATCATTATCTAGCCTTGATCAAGGGAAAGACTCATGAACGCAACATGCCTCCAGTGTTTTCTAGGTATTACCGTCTATTCGCCACAAGAACTGAGTAAGTTGACCTATGTACTGGTGTTCTAACACGACTTTGAAGTGGATATGCGCTACTACCGATTCTGTCCATGAAGCTTTATGCTTGTGGCATTTCGCGGGAAGAGTGGGGGTCACGTATGACAACATATATTGGATCGTTGAACGGCGTTGCGTGGAAATGGCGTTTACTAGGATTCATCATTTCTGGACTTTCTTTCTCCAAACACCGAGCACACTAGCAACCGGACAATCTATCAAAGCAGCAGCGACATCCAGTAGAATACACGAAAATACGCCATGCAGCAGTGTCTAGCCTTAGATAGATCCAATATCTGCAACTCGACTCCGACCCCAGCTTCCCCCAAACAAGGACGTGGCTAGCCCTAGAGCATATACCTGAAACCCACGGGGGCAACCTCCTCTTGATCTACAGACTGTGGTGTACGTCCATCCGACTCAAATGCCTCTCGGGCGGCCAACTTCCGATTCTCCCTCTGTAGCACGAGCCTCGCAATGATAGTGAGCACGGCCACGAGGAGCGCATCAGCCGCCGTGGCGCTACCGCCAGCGAGGTACCGAGGCCCGTCGGTGGCTGGATACCTTGAGTTGCGAAATCCACGATCAGCATCCACTTAGGTTAAACACCTCGCGTTCTCATGAGAGTTCGTGTGGGAACTGAGTTGGTCTAGGTAGATACATACATGTAAGAGCCATAAATATTGGATGTGTTCCCGATCATGTTAGCAAAGGAGATGCAGGCGCTCCGCTTAACTAGTGGTCGAGGGAAGCTGTTGGCTACCCAGGCAAGAAGGATCTGTCGTTCGGTAATGTCAGTAGTCAAAATCACACATCCATGAGCTAACGCGAGGATAAAGAGTTGAAATCCACTGACCTGATAGGCGGGAAGAGCACCCAACGGCAACAAGAACAAGGCGAAGAAGCGAGCGCCCGTGTTAAGGGTAGATACCACAATGACGTTACCCGCGAGAGAAATCAATATCAAACAAACTATGTGGATACTGCGATCAGAAAAGCGGCCGGACGTGTATGTCACGACCAGCGAGAGTAAGAACGTAGCCACCCAAACGGGAACAGTGAGAAGTAAGGTCTGAATGTTACCGTAGCCGAGGGTCTGTAGGATAGTCGGGAAGAAGTATTGGAATGTCTGTGATAACAGCGAGGCATGCTGAAGAAGTGTGAAAAGGTATAGCCGCGGGTCACACAGAGCCATTTTCACTCCTTCCTTGATAGACGAGGCATCTGCCAAGTCTGCCTCGCCCGCGTCCCTTACGAGTCGCCATTGTGCGTATGCACGCTCCTCGGGAGAAAGCCACTTTGTTGTCGTAGGATAATCCGGCAGGATAAAGACCGAGCATATAGCACTGAAGATGGTGATGCTTCCTTCGATGATGAACAACCAACGCCTGTCTTCGGTTAGGACAAGACCTATGGGTAAGCCTTGGGAAATGCTCACCATC
The DNA here is from genome assembly GCA_022578945.1 of Hypoxylon fuscum. Lineage (NCBI taxonomy): Eukaryota > Fungi > Ascomycota > Sordariomycetes > Xylariales > Hypoxylaceae > Hypoxylon > Hypoxylon fuscum. Next base: position 5,850 of record MU399900.1, on the reverse strand, counting down.
CAGAAATGCCGTGGGAGCCGCTTATATTCGCAAGGACACCAGCGCCCAGTAGACCACCAAATGCGTTCGCCAGCGAGTGTCCGCAGTAGAACCATGCGATCCTGTAGGCGAGCTCACCGCGGGTATACCAACTCGACATCAGGAATATTGCGCCTGGGAAGAACGGTGCTTCCGCTGCGGATTTATCAGCACTCTATGCTCTCGAGTGAAAAAGGGGGGAGATGGTATTCGCATGAGATGATAAGCAAAGACGAGTCCTGCGTATGGAAAATTTCAAACATACCAAAACCGAGGAAGAATCGACACACGACTAGAGAAGCGAACGAATGAGTCGCTGCTTGAGCTGCGGAAATAATGCCCCAGATCGTCATAGCCACTCCAAGGTAGGTCGACGGTCGCAATCGAGTCAGGAGAAGATTCGAAGGGAGCTGCATGAGGAGATATCCGACAAACAAGATGCTCGTCGCAAGATTGAAATCCGTCCCAGTCATACTGAGGTCCTCCTCTAGAGTTCCAAGGCGAGCCTGCGCAAGGTTGCTAATTCATATTTAGACATACGTCAATATGTGAAGGGGACGAGAGCTTTTGCCAAGACCTACTTTCGATCCAGGAAATTCAGCATGTACATCAATGACAACATCGGCATTAGATGAACGTCGACCTTCCTTATGAGTTTCTTCGTTATCACGCTGTGCCATTCTGAGCTCGCCGCCGTGAACTGACGGAATAAGAGGATTTGCTCCTCGTCGATACCACGCTTCCTTGCTACGTCAGCAATGGCCTCTTGTTGATGTTCAACCTCTTCATTGACCAGCTTGATACCCTCTAGGGGTTCGTCGACTCTCATGCCGTTCATTTTTGCTAGTCTGCCGAGGTGGTGATCCTTGAGAATTGCCCCCAAGGTGATTCCCACCAAGGAATAAGCTTCTACTTTGGAGCGGCCATTCGATTTATATATTTGGAAAGCCGACGTCACCCGCAATATGGTGATGTATACCTGCTCCATCAGTCTCGGTATTGGATTTCACGAAAACCCGGGGTATCGTTCCTCGGCAATGCGAATTGCTGCATGCAAGTCACGCCGGGTCGAGCCGTGATGCAACTCCTCCGCAGGATCGACGGGGCCGAGAGCGGGGGAGGTGGAGGAAACTTTGGGGTGAATTACATTTCAGCGGTGCTACCTTGACATTAGATCAATTGGAGGTTCCTATTTGACGAGAGGGCGGCTTATCTTGGTTACAATGCCTAATGTGGCTTTGAGATATTGTGGCCATTCGCTCGAATCGACAAGCACAACACCAATGTGACTATATCCATATAATAAAGCAAAGGTGGGTACCACTACGGGATCTTAGCATAACATCGCAGCTGACCCTGTGTTACCTTCCATAGCTACGTGCTGTCAGGTTTCTGCAAGAGGGGCAGGACGGCAGATTGCTGTTTACGCAAGACGATCTAGAACCCTAGGGGCCTGGGTGTGCTCCGAGTCGATCCAACAAGCATCCATCCATAATTAGTTTGGCTCAATAAAACAGTACGTAGGTTGATTCTGAAGACCCTTGGGGGTTTTCCTAATGGAAATCCCCTTTCTAGTGCCATTTATAATAACTAAGGATATACGAGCAGTATGATCCTTGTCTTGGAGCATCTTTTCGTTATAGATGCTCGATGGGAATATCTTCAAATTATATGATCGCAATACTCTGCTTGAGCGGTTTCGACAGTGGTTGTTTGACCCAATATTCGCATAACAGGTAGAAATGCCGAGGTTTGATACTATATTCTCAGTGCACCAGCGATGCCGACTCAACTATGGACTTCTGAATATGGAGCATTCTCCACACGTTGAAGCAGAAGCCCTAAGATCAGATAATGTTCGGGTAGAGAAGGCTCTTTTCTCGCGGAAATAGGCAAGTAGACTACCCCTTTTAATTTATTTGGACGTTTATCGTCTAAAAGACGACAGCCCAAACAAGACTCTACTCACTTGCAACCTGTCCAAACTGGTCCTCCGTTACAGTCTCGGTTTTCATACAAGAGATGACGATAAGAAATTAAGTCCATGGGCAAAGGTTCATGCACAAGGGCCCCTGAGTCGAAGCCCATGACCAAAACGGAGCTAATGGGCGTTAGAAGACTCTACCGGGGCCCTGAAACATGCAATCCTTCTTTGAGGGTTGCATATGCTTCACCAGTTACGAAAACCCTTCTCCCCAGGATATGGCTCAAGGTGAGATTGACAATACTGTCGAGACTTGAACGAGATTTGGTCTCATGCTGTGCACGTAAGCACACGATATCTAGACTGCTAGTGTTCCTGACATCAAAATGTCTGGAAGGGAGCTATCCTGTTCTATCTGCCTGTCGACACTGCGATGGGTGGGTGTTGAGACACGTTGTCAATGATTGTTGCAGGAAACCGAGACAAGTATTGCCTATCATCAAACCCCTTGGGCTTGGTGCCAAAAATTTCCTCTTTAACGTGAGATCCTTTCAATAAAACCACCTAAGCTAATGCAGATAAACCTTCGTCGTTGATTGAATCAAACTAGATGTCTTATTCTCCTTTTTCTATTAGGCAATACCTATAAAGGATGAAGTCTTTGGCTTGGACTGTACGATTTCGACATGATGAAACTACGCCATAAGGCAGTTTCTAGGCATCTCTTCTATTGGGAACCTGTAAGATACCTAGCTAGCATGGAGCCTCTTGCAGAACATGCATCCTTTCAACGACAAGACATGGAGAGAATAGCTAATGGAGGGTTGATTGACTTGATTCGAAAGATATCAGATCCTGGACCCAGTTAAAAGGGCATTTGCATTAGTGGTGACAACTTCTATCAAAAGGAGCTGCATGTCTAATCTACTCAGGCTCCTGCCAATCATGAGGTTATATAATACAGCATGAATAGCACGTTTGGTGCTCTCAAAATTTTCAAGTCAGGTACTCAAACTTACCCAGAAACACCACAAGCACGCGTAAAGATCTTCCGATCCAACGTTGCCTCTTTCATATCAACAACACCATCATTCATCTACAAGAACCGCTGTCAAGTCAAGGGATATCCAGCAACGCAAGTATTTTTAACATTTTCCAGCCCTCCTCATTCAAGAGAAGTTCGGTTATTTCACTGGAATACTAACTCCATCTCTAGGATGGACTCACAACCACAAGCCAATACTACCCATCCGGAGAAGACACCAAACGACTCAGAAGCCAAGCTAGACCGCGAGGTGCTTAAGAAGCAACTTGTAAGTTGAACAAGCTTCTGTGTTCGTGGCTGCCCCATTACTGGCTGGCTGATGGAATGTACAAAAACAGGGCGATTTCAGGGCCGCGTTCTTTCGCTTTACGACGTCGCATGATGAGATGCTAGTTCGCTATAAGAACCTCAAGGAAAATCTCTACGTCTATACCAACGCGGTCGAGCGCTACATCCAGATGTCCCACAAGTACCAGGAAATCGTCCAGGATTGTATCAGCGACGTGGAACGCGGCCACCAGCAGAGACAACCAGATATCCAGAAAGCGACACAACCAGAACCGAGAGGAGATGCGGAAGATGCGGAAGATGCGGAAGATGCGGAAGATGCGGAAGGAGGCGTGAAAGGCATCTAAACATGCAAACCATGTCACAGTGATCACGAAGGTCACTATTGGACTTCTCATGCTTGTTATTCAATACGCTCTTTTGTCTGGTGGTTCCAGTCGCAGGGAAGAAGTCTAGAGAATGGGCATCATGGACTACTGAGGAGGCTTATTGGGCGTGTGTAAGATACTCGAGGGGATACGCAGCAGCCCCCGTTCTGAATGAGGATCGCCTCACACTGGTGACTAGGTACCTACCTTGACAAGCAACTCTTGTTAAGTATTGCTATTATTGTACTCCAATAACATGCCTGGCTAAACTCGTCCATGTCTCGTGCCGTGTTCAGCTGTTGCCGGTAGGGTATCCTCGTCGACCGAGCAACATGTCAGCGTTTCAGGTTCATGTCCATCATTGCAAGTTGCAAAACCCAATCACATCTCAAATCACGACACGCTTTTATTGAAGTTTCTATCTTGACACACCACCACCACGCCCCTATTTCGTATCTACAGAGATCCCATGGTCCGCCGTGGGCACGGTCTGCTTCAAGGGGGGGAGATGTCTCCTCGCCTCGTGCCTGCCCATCTGCTGCATCAGCGCGTCCATAACGACTAGCGCCGCCATGGCCTCCACAATCGGCACAGCCCTGGGTACTACACACGGGTCATGTCGGCCCTTGGCCTCCAGCACACCCTCGGCATCTCCGTCGTACGTGGCGGTGGTCTGCGCCTGGCTGATGGTGGCCGGGGGCTTGAAGGCGACGCGGAAGTAGACGGGGGCGCCGTTGGAGATGCCGCCTTGCACGCCGCCCGAGTTGTTCGTCTTGGTTGTTAGTTTCGGCCTGGGGATCCCGTTTCTCGCGGCACCGGTATCCGTACCGGTAACCTCCGGTGCCCGGATGAAGGGGTCGTTGTGAATAGAGCCGGGCACCTCGCAGCCGCCGAACCCGGAGCCGATCTCGAAACCCTTGGTTGCGGGTATACTAAGCATGGCATGTGCCAGCTTCGCCTCCAGCTTATCGAAGCACGGCTCTCCCAGCCCGCTCGGCAAATTCTTGATGACGCATGTTACTGTGCCACCAATGCTGTCGTTGCGGTCCTTGTAGGCAGCTATGAGGTCGGCCATCTTTTGCGACGCTTCCTCATTCGGACACCGTACAGGCAGGAACTTGTCGACGGTTTCGCGGTCAATGGTCTGTAGTAGCTCCATGAATGCAGGGTTCTGACTAGGCGTCGGGTACTCTGGTGTAGGGGGGAACATGTGGACATTGCCAACGGATCCAACGAAAGCGGTGATTTCGACGCCGTACGCTAACTTGAGGTACTTCTCGGCGATGGCACCAGCCGCCACTCTGCCAATGGTTTCGCGAGCGGAACTCCTCCCACCGCCACTGCTCGCTTTGACACCATATTTTTCGAGGTAGGTCCAGTCCGCATGGCTGGGCCGCGGGTAGAGATCTATGGTCTTGTTCCCGTAGTCTTTTGGTCGTTGATCCTCGTTAAGGACGACGAGACCAATGGGGGTACCGAGGGTGACTCCAAATTCGGTACCGGATTGTATGACAACGCGGTCTTTCTCGTTTCGGGGGGTCGTGATACTGCTCTGACCCGGCCGGCGACGGGTCATCTGGGGTTGGATATCGTCCTCGGTAAGCTCCATGCCCGGGGGGCACCCGTCCACGATACATCCCACGGATCGGCAGTGGGACTCGCCATAGCTTTACAAGAGGTATTAGAGAAAGAAGAAGCCTGGTGACATTAATTGGGTTGCACAACTTACGTGGTGACCCGGAAAGACTCTCCAAAAGTCGACATGTTGCGATTATCGAATGATAGACCAGAAGAGAAAGACTACCTAAAAACGAATTACCTACACGGTTCCCGGTGCTCTTTGGGAGAGATCTACTGAGTCAACTTTTTCAATTGACTAGTAAACTATCTACTCGATCCTCCAAGAATAATGTTCTCGAGTTGGTCGTCCTTTATAAATGGCTAGAAGAGCCTTTGTGTGAGTCAAACAAAAAGAGAATAGTGGCTTCTCAATGTCCGATTCAGGCCCCTCCATTTTTTACTTGCTTTCTTTATCGATAGAGACCTGCATGTCACTGTATTTCACCAATAGACCCACGATAATTTACCACCTCTATCCTTGCGCAGGGGTCATATACTAGTGCTGGCTTCACTATCATTCGCCCATCGCACTTGACAGTGCTGCGCATTAATTAGAGCATCGTGCATTAATTAGAGCCACATCCGAG